>JAPKLY010000251.1:161155-187422 GCA_026898435.1 Prunella vulgaris | reverse complement strand
TGTTCTTGCCATTTTTTAGCTGCTGAAATTGATCAAGTTTTATCAATAATTATACTCAGGAGTTTTGAGATTAAATCAAAATATTATTTCATACATTTTCCAACAACTTCAATTAACTCATTCTTACCAAAGAACAACAAAAATTACTCCAGAAAAATGAAAAATTAATAATTTTTAAGCGGTTGAAATTTTTTAATAAACATAAAATCAGTACAATAGCCAGGCTCACCACCAAAGTATAATACTTGTTTAGGCAGCTGCACATATGTCAATACATTTGGGATTTATAGGGAACGAAACCTGGTGCAAATAATTAAAAATATAATTCTAAAATTAAAAAAAATGTATATGTATACATTAAAATACATATATTTTCAATGAAAATTGTGTTTCACGAGCTTGAAGATGTGTTTGTCATTGAATGAAACTGCTCTTTTCAAACCTTGCAATGATATGCTTCTTCTTCTCGCATTTTGTGGGTGGTCTATCGAAAACCTTAAACTATCGATTGCTAGACCAATATTTGGAAATTACCGTCAAAATTAAAGAAAATTTGTCAGACCTCCACACTATTTGAAAACTTTCGTTGAAAATTGCCTAGGGTTTCACTCTGGAATTTGTCCTTTGCTCTTTCAGATCAAATAGAGGCTAGGGTTTCTCTTGAAAAAATGAAGGGTGTTTAGTACTACTTCATTCTTGTCTGGCACAAAAATACGACACTTACATCGAGTGATAGTGAACTTTAAGATTACTTTGTAAAGTCTGATTTATATTCTCAGGCCGACGGTATAAATTTACAACTCTACTAAACATCATGAAAGGACAAAAACAACTTTTCCTAGAGGCTGATATGGCTACCAAAGGGGCCCTTAGTACTTCATACTTGTCTGTAAAAAAAAAAAAATCAACAGATAAAACATATCGGGGAGGGGGTGTCCAACGACACATACATGGAGCAAGAGTAAAATTTAAGATATTTTATAAGGGCCAACTTCTTTCTCGGGCCGACCGTATAAGTTTGCAACTCTACCAAACATCATTAAAAGGCGAAAACAACTTTTTCTGGAGGCTTATAAAGGCTACCAAAGGGGCCAGTACTTCATTCTTGTCTAGCATAAAACGTATTGGGGGTAGGATGTCGCTTACATGGAGTTACAGTGAACTTTAAAATTATTTTGTAAGGACCGACTTATTTTCTCAAGCCGACTATATAAATTTACAACTCTGTCAAGCATCATGAAATTAAAGGGCAAAAAAAAAAATTTAGAGGCTTATAAAGGCTACCAAAGGGGCCCTAACACTTTGAACTTATTTGTAAAATTTAGTTTTCATAGAACCTATTCGTTTAGAAGTTTAAAATATTGAACCAACTTGTAATTAACCCTTTGAAGGGAGTTACTAGTGATTCAAAGTTGACACATAGGTTAAATTTATTAATGAAGACACAATTTTTTTTTTTTTTTTTTAAATTAAAGGAATGAAGACACAACTTTAGTGCCGTATCTTATTCAAAATAAGACAGCATACATGAAACAACAGTCACCGACACACCCTTCCAAAAGTAACAGTAATACTTAACTAAAAAAAATAAGGGGTGTTTCATAAAAAAATTCTTTAATGACAATGTGAATGACATAAGTACATGGTAATTATTATAAATGAGGTACATATATGGTAGTAATTATATGTAATTATTATATGTAATGAGAATAAATGAGGTACATCAACACAAGTTCGAATTCCCGATTAAATAAATTTAGGCTCTCTATTGATTTCACACACAAATAATCACTCTCCATGAGTTTACAAATACTTAGATTTGAATTATATTTTAAAATTGAGAAATTTTAAATCATCTTCAAAACCATATCTTTTGAAATTCCTCCTCTCTACCCCTTATATCTTCTTACTTTTTCCCTTCTCCCCCATCTCTTTATAATTCTTAACTTGAAATATATGTTTTTTTACATATTTTTTTTTTAATTCATTCATTTTTAAATCTATCCATCCAAATGGAGTATAAATGACGTGATACTTTGCCATATATATTGGCAACACAAGAATGGATACACCCATACATAGAGATGTTAAAGAACTGCAATCCTATTTAACCCGAACCACCACTACATATGACAAATCCTGCCATTACATGCAATGCAATTTGAACTTTGACGTCAAAATCTCCTTACCTTACTAAAAACAGGGCAGAATTCAGGTGAACTACAAAAAATATTTTTGTGGGAAGTAATAGTTTTTTCCATAATAATAATAATTTCTAAGGCATAACACAGGTGACATGTATCAGTTCAAGACATTTTGCTTGTACTCAGCCATTATGGAAGTGGGAACGCAGTGCATCATAAGTCTGAAGAAGGAGGATGAGAGCCTCAATCAATTTGAACAACCCATTCCCTAAAATCCTCGATATCGCCTATTTGGATCCCGACAAGTGTTGAATAAAGTTTCTGGGACACTAGCTGATTGCTCATCTTATAATCAATCCTGGAAAAAACCAGTTGCAGAGTACATTTAACAAGAAATGACTACAATTTTGTGATATTCAACATCAAGATGTTTTAGCATATCAGTTGAATCGATAATCGAAATACCTCGTTTAAAATTTAAGTTTATTTATATCATGTTTAAAGAGTTCTCATGTCCCATCCCATTTTGGAGTATCAAGACGAGGAAAAACATCATGTGTTAAATGTTTAATACGGTGAATGGTACTCAAGCAATGTGACTGTATGAAGTAAACTAGGCCAATTAGAATTGTATAACTAATACAGGCTTGACTACACTGAACTCATTTAACTTCATGATACTTGGCTCTGATAAAGGCTGATATAGTGTGGACGTTATTACAGCTTATATGTAAATTTCTAACATTGGTGTCTGGAAGTATATGATAAAAAATTATGGCATCTGAATATGATTAATAATGATGACTTCTGAGAAATAAGAATTGGCAGGCTAAGGCTTAAATCTGATGCTAACCTGTTACTCTTGTAAGTAATACTTCCTACAGGAACAACACCTACTGCAGTTCCAGTGCAGAATACTTCGTCTGCATCAATTACATCTTCAATTGGAATCGGGCGTTCTTCTACCTGCTCCAGTTCAGAAAACATTGTTAAGCTTTCTCTGGAATGTATGAATAAATAAAAAGGAGTAAATGAATGTAAGTGGGATTTATAGTGTTCGGGATTTACAATCCATCCAGACATTTGAAGAAGATTTATAACTGCATTTTGAAGCAAATCCATGTACGATTATTAGATGGGTGTTTAGTGCAATCGCAGGTAAGGCCTTTCGGATTCTATCAGCACAGCTTTTGTTTTCAAATATTACTGGGAGTATGATATTGAAATTGAATTTTCTTTTATAATCACCAGAAACTCAGGGCCTTGGTTCAAATTCTTCAGTGGGAATGATAGTAAGAACCACTGAATAGTGATTTACAGTGAGAATGGTGGTTACATTATTAGTGTTTTTTCTATAAACTTGGAATAAAAAATGATTGTCGGTTGAGGTTCTAAGGAATAGTGAAATGATCGAGGATAAGTGATTATAGGGGGAAGGTAGTTGATCAAAATGAGATAATGATTAACTTATCTTGAGTCTCATATCCCATTGGAAGCACGGTAAAGGTGAATTTGTCATCTTTTATTCTCATTAACCCCATAATTACCACATGTACTTTACCATTACCATTCTCATCGAAGAAATTTGAATGGTACCACGAATTGTATATGAATGTACGGTCACACCTACCGCTACGAAGTAAGTTGAGTTCCTAGTGCTACTGCCAAATGTTAATCCAACATTAAATAGGATGCAAAGCGAAGGATAACCTGCTACCTGGTAACCAAAATCTCTTGCAATATCCATGATGCTTTTACGAGTGATTCCTTCAAGAATGGTACCACTAGCTGTTGGAGTGGAAAGAACATTGCCCTGTACAGAGATGGTACCATCGATTACCTAATGCAATATATTTCATACAGTATATGTTCAATGTTTCCATCATACGAGCAGACTCAAATCAAGTTATTGGTTCTTTTCAATCGATAATGTTACAATCTTGACTACAAACATTCTAAGTAGCGTTGTATGACTTGGAACACGCCTAGTTAGCAGTTCTTCAAAATCTCCAGCAACAAATATATGAATACACTTTGCTCAAACCCATATTGACATTGACAAATGCGTTTAGGATGTAATATAAGAAATGTTAATGAGTTATACCTTAAGTATGAAGATATTACAAGACGAGACCTCTTCGATGTATCTTTTATTCTCCGAATCCAAATACAAAACGTCGGAGAACCCTCTCTTCTTTGCTTTGCTTATGGCTTTGTATACCTGCATAACAAGAGAAAATATTCAGTCAAATTCTTTCATAAGGGCTTTAGAAAGGCCAGTGAGGTTTCATAAGGTTAATTCTATTTCTAATATCCAACCAAGAATTAAAAAGGCAAACGAAAGATTAATTCCCAATCCCTCCCCCCCACCCACTTCTCTGCTGTGCAATCCAGAACAGAGTAATCAAACATTTCGCTAAACATGAGGAGCTAATCAAGCACAACTAGACAGAATAGAACGTTTTTCATTCAGGACTTCCATCAAACACATAAAAGGCAGGCATTTACCGGCGAGTAATTAGTAATGCTCTTGACGCCTCCAGCACCACCACGAGTGGCGCGATGAAACTCATCTTCAACATACAAATTAAGGGCTCCATTACCTGCCTGCAACAGCAACCCATTCAGCAAATAGACGCGCGTTTAAAGAAAAACTTAATTTAATTCATACAAATTGCAAAATGAAATCAACCTTAAAATAGTTTCCAACAGGAGAAGCATACACTAGAAAAGTGTATTCAGGCGCCGGAGCTAAACCCAGCACAGGCCCACTTCCGACGAGCAGAGGCCTAATATACAAAGACCCTTTGCCTGGCGGAGGAATCTGCTCGAAATCAAGAATGAAAACTAAGGAATTTAAATTAAAAACGACCGATTGAAGGTGGGAGAGAAATGAATTACCCAACGCCGATTAGCAATTGCGGTTTGTTTAACGGCTTCAACAAATTGATGAACGGAAGGAGAAAGCATACACATTCTGTCGGCGCCAATTTGCATTCGGATTGCATTTTGTTGTGGGCGGAACAGAAAGATGCCTCCATCTTCTCTCCTATAAGCTTTTGTGCCTTCAAACAGTCCCTATTGTTTAAAACATCAACTTTATATAACCAAGGTCATAATCAAAATCCTTAAACTTAATATAATAATATTAGAATTGAACCTACGAAAGTTTACGGCCAAAATTAAAATCATTTATATTATTTACGTATAATAATTGATTTTATTATATGTGTTCAATAATAATATAATATTGAGCAACACTTGTGTACAAATTTCTACCGTAGAAATATCTATTTTTGAAAAATTCGCGGATCTAAATCGGATCGGGTCAGATTTGGACATTTTTTTTTCAAAATTCGCGCAACTTGTAGTTCCAGGTTTTTTCGCTCCCAGGTATATTACAATTTGGGCAAAGACGTGTTACAATTAGGCAAAATTTGTGTTACAAATTCTTAAAAAATTAATTTTTTGTACTTTTCTAGTAACTATAAAGAAAATATGTATTTCTGCAAGTATAAATATGTGTTACTTAATTTATTTTTTATTCTCTTTGTTGATTTATGTTGATAATATATTTTTTCGCTCTCAGGTATGTTACAATTTGAGCAAAGGCGTGTTACAATTAGTCAAAATCTGTGTTACAAATTCTTAAAAAATTAATTTTTTGTACTTTTCAAGTAACTATAAAGAAAATATGTATTTCTGCAAATATAAATATGTGTTAATTTATTTTTTATTGTCTTTGTTGATTTATGTTAATAATATGTTATTCATGTACTTAATACATCATTTAATACCTTATATATGTTATATAAAATATAATATATATTTTTATAAGGATAAATAAATGTTTGTGCATACAGTAACACACATTTGATCTTGCAGTAACACACATTTACTCTAATTGTAACACACATTTACTCTAATTGTAACATACATTTGCAGTAACACACATTTACTCTAATAGTAACACACATTTACTCTAGATGTAACACACATTTGCAGTAATACAAATTTACTCCAATTGTAACATAAATTTGCAGTATAATACATATTTACTCTAATTGTAACACATATTTATTCCTCAATTTGTGTTATTATATGAGCATATATATGTTACTATAGGATAAAATGTATTTTTATTATGAATAAATATGTGTTACACATACAATGTAACATTACATTGCATGAAAAATATTTACTTCTACAAAAATAAATGAATATGTGTAGAAAACAGCATTTAATCTGGTTGTAACACACGTTTTGCCTTAAAGTAACATGCATTTGCCCCAAATGTAAAATACCTGGGAGCGAAATCACAAGTTGCGCGAATTTTGCAAAAAAATACTAAAATTCGAGCCGACCCGGTTTAGACCCGCGAATTTTCAAAAATGGATATTTCTACGGATCTTAGATCCGTAGAAATTTGTATATAAGTGTTTGTCTATAATATTTTATATTTTGATTTTAATTTATAAATTTAATAGTATAATGAGTGCATGTAATGGTATCAACAAATACACTATACTTCCTCCATCCCAAAACTACTTTCATTGTAATTCTGGGCACGCGAACTAAGAAAAAAATGAGTATGTGAGTGTAAAGTTAAATAAAAAATATATATTTTATTGACTTTTGTGAGTGTAAAAAGTTTCATTTTAGATGTGTGAAAGTAAAGTTGGGATGTCCAAAAAAGAAAGTGTGAAAGTAGTTTTGGAACGGAGTGAGTATTATATTGATTTTCTATTATAAAATTTATTCACATGAGAATTTGTACTTTTATCGATAAATGTTAGTTATTAGTAGTTAAAAGTTAGTACATCAAGTCTCCAAACACTCCAAAACTATTTCCAAACCAATCTTAACTCACTCAAGTGAGGAGTCTGTGGTCAGGCGAAGAAAATCATGTGTTTTGATTTAAGAAATTGGTCTTCGTATCCTCCTTATATTTTCATGTTCACCTTGAAAATCCTAAAATACATATTTTCTTTTTTATTAAGTGTTTCTATTTTTGTATTTTTCATTTAAATAGAATGAGTGTACCCATCATGTGCAAAATCCTAACTAATCTACGTATATGTGTGATCAAGAGATCAGGATTGAAGCTGTCAAATAGATTAGGGTAGGTCATCCCAGTATTGACCCAACAAGCTGCCATGCTTTTTCAGGCCGGGCAGACTGCGAAATTATGGCACGATTATCTACATGTGTGTGTATTAGATGGACTCGTTCTGGGCCAAATAAATGACCAAATTTAGCAAGACTTGGGGATGCCTCACAATGAAGCTCGGAGCAACTCCCAAGTTCCATCCGATGATGGCTGAAGCTCGGATGGACCATAACTGCCAGGATCGAGAGGAAGCTCGGTGATACGCTTGTAGCCTGTTCAAGCTGGCCTGAAGCTCGAAACCACCTTAAACGAGCATCCGAGCTCCCTACCATAAAAGCCCGAACCAACATGCAACGAACATCACCTAAAAGCAAGGATGAAAATATAGCGAAATATCGCGGATATATCGCAAATTTTGAGTATGCGATATAGATATTGGGGTACAATGTATTTTTTACAAAGTATCGTGGATATATCGCAAAATGTCGCAAAATATCGATATCGATATCGGTTCACTCGTAGTACAAAATTAATTGAAAATCGGGAAATATCACAGATATATCGCAAAATATCGCACTACTTAAAAAATTGCAATTTTTTCTTTTTTTATATTTTTATACAATTTTCAAATGATAATTTTTTTTAGTGATTGTATATTCTTTCATGGTTTTATTTTTATACATTTTTTTTTTTTATTTGGCACTGATCATAGTGATATGTCTCAAGATTCATATGCTTCTGACACACATTCGAGTTCACAATTTGGTTGGAATATTCGAAATGTGTTTCAGCATCCATTTTCATATCAACAAATTCATTGGGTTAGTGCACACTATCCAATCTATGGTGAAACAGTTGGAAGAGATAGAGAAACATATGAATGACATGTGCATAACTATATGCAAGATTATTCTAATGCAATGAGTTGGTACCAATATTGTTTGGACAAAGATGGGATTCCATCTTCTACATTTGAACCCCATAGGTCATCATTTTGGTATTAAATGTATTATATCATGTAATTCAAATCATCTTTTATTGTATTATGCATTATATTATTAATTAATTAATGTCAGACAATGATTATATAATCCATTATCTATTTATTTGCTTTAAACATGTCAATTTTTTTGTGATCTTAAATGAAACATATGGATAATAATATGCTATAATAATCCCTAAAATTTCATATTAAATTTCCAAAATTTTAATAAAATTTCCGTTATTTTTCTATTTTTTTTGCGATATCGATATGTGATATCGATATATCCATCGATATTTCCGTAAATTTAAGGTTGCGATATTACTTGCGATAGCAATATTTTCATCCTTGCCTAAAAGTACGATAAATCGAGCTATGAGGAGCACAGAATTCCGAGAAGGAATCATGTTGGTTATCTCAGCATCCAATTCCACCAGACACATAGTACAATTCTATTGATTATTCTCCTACATAGCAGTCAGTCTTTGGTGTAGTACCACTCATAGTACTAAGTTTTAGCACAGGAGGCCAGCATAATTGAAGGCTTAATGGCTTTGGGACCACACGCTACCTAGCTCCTTTATCTTTATATTCAAAATGTGTTGTCTCCCATGGATAGAGCTGTCAAAACGGGCCGACGAGTGGGGCGGGCTGAAAATATGGCGGGCCGCAAAAACCCCAAACCAACCCATTTAATGGCGGGTTGCGGGCTTTGGCGGGCCATTTCTATTTTTTTTTTTAAAAAAAATTACTATAATTTCAACTAAAATCATCATATAAAATCACATAAATAATTTATAATATAAATCTCACAACGAGAACCACAATTCACATAAATTAAAGCTCATCAAACATAATATAAAAAATTTAAAGTTAAAAAATTTAATATAAAAAATTTAAAGTTTAATTTAAAAAAATTGAGTCAGGGGCGTGTTTGGTTTTTTTAGAACCTGGGGTGGAAGGGAAATTTAATATAAAAAATTTAAAGTTAAAAAATAATTAAAAAATATCATATATTACACATATACATAACATATATTATATATAAGTATAACAAATATATATTGGCGGGCTGGCCCGCTCCAACCCGCAGCCCGCCCCGCCAACCCGCCACCCAAACGGGCCGGCCCGTCTAGGCCTGCTTCCCAGCGGGCTAAGAAATTCTTGGCCCAACCCTCTTATTATTATTGCGGGGCGGACTGGCCCAACGGGCCCAGCCCATTTTGACGGCTCTACCCATGGACATAACACACAAGTTAACATATATACAAACAATACAAGTATTTTTTAAATCCCAGCTCTTACTGTAGAAGACAGGGTAATTCTTGGTGTTAATCAACTTTGTTGCTTTGTTTTCTAAGTTTCAACCACATAAACATTCTTAGGTATCAATAAAGGGTCATAGATCCTCTCCATTTCTTTATGTAAATTTCGTAGAGAGATTTACACATGATTAAAATAGTTAATAAAAATATATATTTATGGGACATATGATATGAGTAGAATCCATTATTTTGTATATCTCTCACTCTCTTGAATTTACAAAAAAATTTATACAAAGAAATAAAAAGGATTAAGTCATATTTTAAGACCTGACTGAAAAAGGGATGGGTATATCCATGGGTGCAAAATCCTAGCTAATCCACGTGTATGTGTGGTCCGAGTGTAAGAATTAGAGATGTCAAATGGGTTGGGTTGGACCATCCCAATATCGAATCAGCAGGCTGCGATTTTTTATTTTTTATTTTGTCAGGCTGGGCCGATTGTCTTCGGCTGCATATTTTTAATCCATCCTGGCCCTAGACAGGCTACCTGACCAAACCTGTCTATTTGTTTTAGTATATCACTATTGTATTTGATTTCTAGAGTGACCTCATTAATTGGTAATTTAGTATATAAATACTGTTTTAAAAACGATAAAATTTTGTTTGATTTGCCAACAACAATTAAATTAAAACTCAAATTTCTAAATAAAATTATTTTAAATAAACAATCCTTAATAAACTCAAATTCATCAAAATAAATTCAAACAAAATATTCTAGCAATCCTTAATAAACTAAAATTAACAAAAATAAATTCAAAGAACTAATAAATTTGAGTTATAATCTGTAACGAATTACAAACTTCAAATTAAATAAAATAACAGTGTCAAAACTCTGTTATAAAGTATTTGTGTCAATCCTATCCAATTCACTTCCTTTAATAGTATTAATTAATTAATTAATAATTGAGAGAATATTTTTTAATTAAAAATATAATCTGAGAAAGTTTCAACGAAAAATGCACATATTAATCGTATTTACACAAATAAAATATTTATTGAAAATATTTAAAAAAATATAGAATAAAAAAAAATCCAAAAAAAAAAATTATTAGGCTGGCCCATAAAATCGGGCTAAACCCAAATAGCTTAAGGGTGGTCTGAATGCAATATATAAAACAGGGCGATATAGCTAGGTACCTGGCCATAATTGAGGACTCCCGCAGAAGGGCTCAAGTGGATGTTGCCATAAGGACAAAGCATCCCTTGTTCAAACTCATCATCATCTTTTGCAATCTTGGTCACATACATATAATCCGTTTCCACTAAACCAAATCCCAGATTGTCCCAATCCATCTTGGCATCATCACATGATGATGATGATGATGATAATTCACACGCCTCTGCAGCCATTGCTCCGCTCCCAAAATGCCTACCCCCAATCTGCATGCCAATTTTATGCATTATATATGAGTTGGTCAACCGCTTTGCAACTTATATTTCTACGCTTGCTTTGAACGTACGATAAACTTATTTATTCGTTCAAAATACATATGTTCTGAACGGTTAAATAATTTTATCATTCGGAACAAACACGCATTTTAACAAAATAATGAATTAAGTCATTTGCTAGACAAAACTGGTTTACACAAGACTTTACGAAATACTATGTAAATTACGAACCTTTGATACGAAATTAGAACCCGGCGGGATTCGACTCCATGGACGGACTAGTCTGAGACCGTATAAACTCTTGTGAATTAAATTCTCCATTGGTAAGAAATTAAGGAATTATGAGGAAGAAGATGAATGGGCATGCACACAACTAACTACTACTATATATACGTTTTCTCATTAAATAAACTTTATTATTATTATTATTATTAAGTCATTTTCATATAAACTCATGAGCTTCGTGCTTCATAAACTATATGATCATGTGGATCTGATATCTCTCCAAATTTTAATTTTTTCGTATATTCAATTTTGCTCTTAGTTTGACTAAATCTCTAATATTAGCTGGGAAGGATCCATGATTTAATTATTTGACGCTTATATATTGTTATGTAGATCCAGCACATTCACATAATTCCCCATGCATGTTTGTCAATGAATAAGAGTAGTTGTCTTGTGATTATTAACTCTATTTTTAATTATTACTCTTATATACTCTCTCCATCCCTTGTAAGTTGCTCATAATTTTTGGGCACCAATATTAAGAATTGTATAAAAATATTGATATAGTACATGTAATGTGATGGAGAAAAGTGAAAAAGTCATGGAAATAGTGTAAAAAGTATTGAAAATAATAATAAAAAAGTGAATAGTAGTTTCCTAAAAAGTAAAAAAGACAAATGGACAACATATAGTGAGACGGATGAAAATGGCAAAATGAGTAACTTATTGTGCGACGGCACATTTTTTACGGAAAATGTGTTTTATATATAAAGTTGTGACATATGGATAAATATGTGTATAGGTTTGTGAGTGTGCACGTAAATCAATATTTCTTTTTTTAATAGTGTGCAAATTTATGTGGGACGTCCAAATAAAAAAAGTGTGCAAATTCTCATGGGATTGAGGTACTTTTTTTATTTAAGATTAATTAATTTCGCATTTTAAATGGGCAAGTGTTTAAAAAAATTATTGATTATTTGGACCAATGAATGAAAAGTGTTTAGAAATAAAATAAGTATTGTGAAAGTGTTTTATTTCCTTTGTTAAAGTGTGAAGTTTTTTGTGGGACGTCATGAAAAAGTAAAGTGTGCAGTTTAAGTTGGAACGGAGAGAGAATTATTGTTATGTATTTTCACTATTATTATTTGAAAAATGGTTGATTCTTAAACAATAATAATGTACATGCATAAAAAATACTGAATATGCATAAAGTAAGATTTCCAATAAAACTTGTTCATCGTATGAAATATATAGCATTAGACGTATTGTTATGATCATTATATGTATTTCATGATACCATAATATTTTATATTGCAATTTTAGTTCCAAGTCTAATGGTATCTAATAATATTAATTTCATACTATTAAATTTGTTCACATTTATATATACACATTTAATGTATATAGAGAAAGAATAAGTCTTTTGCGCACCAGGTGCACCGTACAACTCAAGTATATTTTTAAAAAGTTACTATATTTATTACTGAAAAATTATATAAATTATTACTAAAAAGTTACACCATTAAAGATATATTTTTTAGTAATAACATGCATAATATTTCAGTATTATTTTGTGTAATTTTTTTAAAATGAACTTAAATTGCACAGTGCACCTGACATAGAGAAAATTTTGTGATTTAATATTGCCTTTAATGTAGACGTGTGATCAGACACATAATCTAAAATAGCCACAAACCTCTACCTTCTTTTGGTTGTATTGAGCTGTCAATGCTAATTATGTCTTAACAAACTTAGCAACATATACATTTTAAAATGCCTAATTCTTTCTTAATCAAGATTTGCCTTGCCCATGATCGATCTTTATAATATGTCATTGGGCGTCTAGGTAGGCCTGGCAAATCGTGCTGCCGTGTGCCATTCCGTTTTGACATGATGAACAAAAAAAATATTTGTGTGAGAGTTAAAGACTAAATCGATCAAATTAAAAGAAGTGATCAAATATACTTTCTTAATCTCAAAATTATTTTCAAACTTCTTTATGAACATTGCAATATTACTTTTTAAAAAAAAAAATCACTCAAAAAAATTTATAAAATATCTATATTTATTTAGTTCTCTCACACTAAATTTTATTTTCTCAATACGTGTGTCGATTCATATATGAAAGTAATTTCAGAACGGAGGGAGTAATAAAATATAATAATATTTTTAAAGAAAATTGATAAGTCACTTTCACTTTTTATTTAAAATTTATCACGTTTTAAAAATGACAACTTTTTTATTTATAGGTGACATATTTAAAGTTAAAAGTAGTGTGTTTTCATAACTTAATCGGTGACCAAACCGGACACGACACAAAATCGGTTGGGCGGGAGGTCTAACCGTTAAAATTATTTCGATTTTTTAATTATTATATGTGTTATACTAAAAATAAAATAAATTAAATATTCTCATATAAAATTTTAATAAATTATAAATTTTATATTAAAATAAACACAATACAATCATTGACAATCAAAAACAAAATAGTCAAAACAACTCAAGTTATAATATCAGATTTTAATTCATAACGTGTTTCAGAACACATGCATAGAAAAGTCCCAAATTAAAATGTTATTACGAAAATTTAAAATATGTGAATTGTAGAATAAAATAATTTTAGGTTGAGATGGGATATGTCTCACAATTTTATTTTATAAAAGAAAAAATTAAAATTTTTATTATAAAAATTAAAATATAAACATAGACTGATTCAACTGGTTTTTTCGATTTGTGTCGGTTCAACTGTTTTTACTAATATTTATAATATAAAAAATAAATTTAATATATAATATATCAGATAAATTTAAAATTGTAAAAAAGCCTCTTGTGCACAAAAAAAGGTGCTATGAAATACGAGGAAAAAAAATTTACTGAATATAAAAAAATATTCTTATAATTGCTCTCTAAGTGAACACTTAAAGAACAGTTCAAAATATCTCTCTAAGATGTATTTTAGAGAACGGTTCTTTAACAGTTTTCTGAACTTAGAGAGCTACCACTTGAAAAGCTCTTATTACCGCTCTATAAGTGAAAAATAAGAGTTCTCTAATTCCAAATCTGTATTAATACGCTCCTTCCATCTCACAGAAAATTGCAAATTTTTTTATTTGGATGTTCCACACAAATTTGCACCCTATTAAATAAAAAAATATCGACTTGCGTGCATATTTACATACATATTTACCGATATATTACTATTTAATTTTTAAAAAAAATCTTTAAAAAAAGTGAAATTTCAAAAGTGCAAAATTTCTTGAAACAAAGAGAGTAGTAAATATGAAATTTAATGGAGATTGCATAGTTCAAACCATTCTATTTACATTCATCTTATATACATGTATAGAAATGAGGGAAGATGAAAAGGTCAATTAATTTTTACAACCCATCCCCTGTTATCCTCAATATCGCCTCTTTGGATCCCAATAAGTCTTGAGTAAAGTTTTCGGGACACAAGATCAGTGTTGCTCTTATATTCAGTCCTGTCATAACAATTGCACATGAAATTAAACAACAAACATAACAGATGACAGGAATCGAAAAGCAATGAAATTATCGGTTGTTCTGCATGTTGTTAACATTAACCTGCCCATTACTTGTAAGTTCTAACTGGATGGTGTTAATAAACAATTAACAATGAGCATTTATTCAAACATGAAATTGGCAGGCTATAGGGATACTGCTGCATACCTGTTACCCTGGTAAGTAATACTTCCGACAGGAGCAATACCAACTGCAGTTCCGGTGCAGAATACTTCATCTGCATCAATTACTTCTTCAATTGGAATAGAACGCTCCTCAACCTGGTCAATTCAGAAACATGGTAACGCTTTTTCCGGAGAGAAATACAGAACAAGACTATGCTACATTTCATCCAGATGATCTTCATTTGGTGGACAAAAGTTTATTAGTGATGACTCAACTCTGGTAATAAAGGATTTACTTGTGTAGCTAAGTGATCTGAAAATGTAAGAAGAGTTAAAGAGTATCATAGATTGGATTCACTAGCTTCCAATAATGGATTTGAAAGATAAATCTTTGAAGACCATTTACAGGAGTAATGTCATCAATCAAAAAGGTATCTTGTTTGCACGGCAGCTCTCAAACTTTACATTTGAAAATGAGGTGTGCTTTATGAGTGATGGGAGGATTGAGAATTTGAGATAAGCTCAAGAAAATCAAAGGGTTATTTGAAATTTTGAGTTTTAGACAACGAGAAGGTGTCTGGTCAAGATCACTTACACAGATAAGAACTTTGTTCAAGAGTGCTTCCACCAAAAGGTCATCATATAACATCTAAGGAAATACTTAAATTCGTTATAATGCACATGGATGTTGAGCATTAAACAGGATTGCAAGTTAACCATTTCCTTTCGAAATTGCATGAATTGAGCCCTGGTAGCTCTAAAGATTTATAAAATCAAATGGTTTGTAGACGGATTACATCTCCATTTTCATCATGAGCTTGCTATCTTTTTTTCAGTGATTTTGGATTACGTCTCCATCCAAACATGCAAAAATTTATGAATGGGTTCTGAAGAAAATATCGATGTCACTTTTGTATTTTACCATTGTAGTCTACCACCAACATGTAAAGATTTATAGATGGTTGCATGATGATATTTTGTCTTATAAGTTGTTATGTGATAGTGAATTGAATATTTTTATGTTCTCCAGATTCTTTATTTCATCCAATAAATACCACAAGTTGCTAACACACACCACCATGCGTCCGACCAACATTAAACAGCACACAAAGCAAAGGATTACCTGGTAGCCCTGGTCTCGTGCAATGTCCATGATGCTTTTACGAGTAATTCCTTCAAGAACAGTACCATTGGCAGATGGAGTGGCAAGAACGTTGCCCTGGACATAGAAGAACATTCTTTAGTCTCTAAAATACATTCAAGAATAATACAACTGACTAATAGTATCATTGATTTCTTCTATATTGGGCAATATATCAATCTTGTATAACCTAATTCACACTTCATTAGCAGTTCTTCGTAATTTTTGGTAACAAAATGCATGGACATTCATTGATTATACATTTTTGTGTACAGGAAACTCCATATCAAGGCATCTGCATTATGCTGATGAAGTAATATGAGGAATTTAACAAGTTTAATACCTTAAGTACAAAGACATTACAAGATGAAACCTCTTCAACGTTTCTTTTATTCACTGAATTCAGATACAAGACATCGGAAAACCCTTTATCCCTCGCTCTACACATGGCTTTCAAAACCTACATGACAGGAGAAAGTTATCAGCCAAACGCATCCTCAAAATCAAAGCGTATACTAATATCCAACCAAAATTGAAAGGCAATACTGAAATTAATTCTCATTTCCATGCCTAGTAATGCTAGAACTACATAATCATTTACACTCATTTTCACTCAGGACTTTCATCGAACATGTGAAGAGCAGACGTTTACCGGTGCATAATTCGTAATGCTCTTCACACCTCCAGCACCGCCGCGAGTGGCGCGATGGAACACATCTTCAACATACAAATTGAGGGGTGCTGTACCCTCCTGCAACAGCAATCCATCCAACAAATCAACGGACATATACATATTTGCTATACTTCATACAGATTGCAAAACGGAATCAACCTTGAAATAGTTTCCAACAGGAGAAGCATACACTAAAAATGTGTATTCAGAAGCAGGTGCCAAGCCCAACACAGGTCCACTTCCGATGAGCAGAGGCCTAATGTACAAAGACCCTTTGCCTGGAGGAGGAATCTGCGATAAATCGGAAGGAAAAGTGAGAAATTCCTGAGGCTATCAAAGAGTTCAAACACGATCAATTAAAGGTGAGAGAGAGAGAGTAATTTACCCAACGCCGATTAGCAAGAACAGTTTGTCTAACAGCATCAATGAATTGGTGAACTGAAGGAGAAGGCATGCACATTCGCTCAGCCCCAATTTGCATACGGATTGCATTTTCTTGGGGGCGGAATAGATAGAGGCCTCCATCTTCTCTCCTGTAAGCTTTTGTACCTTCGAATAGTCCCTGTTCTTCAAATTTTCAAACATTTTCTTTCTATCAAACATACAGGTTAACCAAATTGAGTACTTTTATGTGTTTTATTTTAGGCTGTGTGAAGTCATATTTAAAATTGAAGATAAAATTATAAAAATACATATTCCATCACTTCCTAATGATTTTGCACCCATGATAATATACGTAATTTAAAAAAAAAATGTAATTATTAAATAAAGTAGTAGTATATGAATAAATATATGTATAATTTTGTGAATGTGCACGCAAATCAATATTTCCTTCTTTAATAGAATGCAAATTAATTTGGGACAACCAAAATAGAAATTATGCAAATTGATTTGGGACAGAGAGAATATTTGTTTTGAGATTCTATTTATAGGAAGAATTTACATGTCAAATTTAATGTTCAGTTTTAATATAAGATTTTAATTTAAAGTGTTTCAAATTAAAATTTATATTTTAATTTTTTCTCAGTTTAAAATTTAATTTTATTATCTTTCAATTCAAGGTCTATTCATTTTTTTTATTTTTTCTAAAGTTTTACTAAAATAATAAATTTTTTATATTTAATTAATTTTTTAAGTATAATATATCAAATTATAAATAAATAAAACTTTATGCACGTATTAAACATGCTTTAAAAATTTTATTTTCTGATTGAACGATAAAATGAAAAAATATTAATTACGTTAAATACGAATACAAAATAAAATTATATTTTTTTAATTCTATATTTTAAATCTTAATTCGAAATAAAATATTATTATGTTTTAAATTTCTTATAAAAAATTAAATTAAAATAAAGACAAACCGAGTGTGGCTTGAATTGAGACAAAATAATAAAATTAAATCTTAATTTGAAAAAAATTAAAATACATAATTTAATTTGAGACGCTTCAAAATGGAGAATTTAAACTGAGACTCAACCTAAAAATTGGGACATAATATAAAATTTTTCTTCTTATTTTACGTTAAAATTAAGTATTTAATAATAATTGATAGTGTATTATTTTAATATATTATAAGAGTAAAGTTGTTTGAATGGAGGAGAAAATGAAGATATGAATAAAAATAAGCTAGAGAAAAGTAATCGTATTGAGAAAAATAGGGTTATTTGTGGTGTTGATTGAGTATAAAATATGAAAAATTAATTTTAAATTTTTAACTCTAATGGTATGAGTCTAAAAGTAGTAATTTTATCCGATTGAATTAATAAAAGAAAAAAGTTTTTTGTTCTGTCATTTTATCAATACATTTTTTTTTCGTTTAACTTATTTTATTTTTGGTTCCCGTTCAGTTAATTTTTTAATTTATTAAAAATTATTAATTAATATTAGAGATGTTAATCCGGGCTGGACTAATAGGGCCGGCCCGTTTAACCCTGAAAAATACAGGGTTAGGGTCATACTTTCATTGGCCCGTTTAAATCCGGGCTTTTTGGCCCGGCCCTATTAGCCCGCGGGCTAAACGGACTAGCCCGCCGGTTAACCGAGCCCGCCCGCTAGCCCGCATAATTTTTTTATTTTATATATACATATTATATATATAATATAGTTATTAGTTATTATTATTATTAATTGAAGTTATTTTCAATTTCTATTTAGGTGTTATATTAATTTTGAGTATTTATATTTGAACTTTTAAATACCAATGAACTTTAAGAGTTTAAGTGTTAATGTTTGAACTTTTGTAATTATGTTAAACTATTTTTATTAATTTTAATGACATTATGGACAATGTTTAGGTTCTAGTTTAAATATTAACATTTAATAATAATTATTTTAGATTATGTGTTAAAATTTAGAATTTTTTTTACATAGCCTGTTTATGACCCGTTTAGCCCGAGGACCGCTAGGGTTAGGTCCCAAATATTAGAGGACCGTTAAGAATGAACCGGATAAGGCTCTAACCCGTTTAGCCCGAAACCCGTTAGGGCTAGCCCTATAGGATTAGGGCTAGCTCGTTTAACATCTCTAATTAATATACACAAATTTAACATTTTAATTCTAGTATTTGTTACTTCAAGTTATTCATCCGACCATATATTGACGTAACATTTATTTAATTATGTCTAGGGGTGGACAAAAACCGCAAATTCGAATTTTCAAATTGAACCAAAAATTTTCGAATAATTTGATACGGTTATTTGGGTAAAAAAATTCAGTTCAGTTTTATTTTTTAAAAATTGAATTTTTTTTCGATTCGGTTCAGTTATTTATCAAAAAACCCGAAAAACCAAAAAAATCAAAATTATAATTATATATATTTTGTATATTATATTTATGTATGTATAAATAAAATATATATTACTATTTATGAACTTGGTTGTATTTGATTTTAGTGTGAATTTAATTAATGATTGGTCAATTGATAGTATTTATTTGTATTTTACTTTAGTGTTAAAAAGGGTGACTTATATATTGGTTTAAAAAAGTGATTGTGTTTACAAATTGGTTCACAATATCTGCACAGAAGTGTAATTTTTTCCTGCACAGAAGTATTTTTTTTTCTACACAGAACCAAATTGTAATTTTTGTCAATTTTGTGAACCATTTTGTAATTTTCCATGTTAAAAATACTAAAACGTATTTGAAAATTAGGTTATATACTAAATTATGAAAAATATAAAAAAAATCAGTTTTAACTGAAATAATCGAACAAATCGAAATATATTCGGTTATTAAAAATTTTGGTTCGATTTTTATTTTTAGAGTACAAAATTCAGTTATTTCAGTTCAATTAAAAACCATCCTCAACCGAACATCCACCCCTAATTATATCATGTCAACATTAATTGATTGTATGAGTAACCTGAAATAACATGTGATTAGTGATAGAAATAAAATATTGAATTTGTGTAAGTTATAGGACAGATTTTCAAAGTTCAAAGGACTGAACACAAAATTGTGGAAAATTAAAGAATAAAAAAGTATATCTTTTTATATTGCATTTTTTGAAAAGTTGTGGTCTCATATTTTTAACAATTATTCTTACTTTTATATTTTCCTTATTTTGATTTTTTTAACATTCCAAATAATTTTCACACTTCATAAATTAAAATAAAACATTTTTACAATATTCATTGAGTTTTTATAGAAAGTGTGTCCTTCTACATGTGAAGTTTAATAGAGGATAAATGGAGTATAATATTACATCAATTTTTTATTCATTATATATTTAAACACAAACTTTTTTTACTGTTTCTACCATTTTAATTTGCTTATACTTTCCACCAAAAACTTTACATAATTATATTCATTAATAATTAATACTGCTAATAATGCTCACAAATTTTATGATAAAATTGATTCACATTATAATTTTCTAATAAACAAGTTCTCTATAATTTCTTGGACTACAATTTTTCCATGGTCTTTTGTCAATTTCCGAATACTACAAAATACTATAATGACATTTATATAAATACAAATTAAACTTAATTGGTGTTTGTATAAAGTTATTTGAAATACAAAATATTAAAGAAAATTAATAAAATTTCATGATTAAATTTGATTTAATATGATTCTACTACGTATTCAAAAAATTTCGATCCAGGTGAATCCAAATAAGACAAAAATTATGTGAAACGATCTTGTAGTATGAAACCAACTAAATTAAAAAAAAGTGATAATATTTTTTTTAAAAATAATTCATAAATTTGAACAAAAAGTTATTATTTTTTAAAAATAGTAACGTTTTAATTAATGAATAATTTTAAATTAAAAAAATTAAATAGTATTAATATCCTAACATATAAAAAAGGCTTACTCTCAAGACAATAAATGGTGATTGATTGTAAAAGTATAATAAAAACACAATATTAGAACATAGGTGAACGGTCTCGAAAGTGCGATGTCGATTCATTTTCAATATCACTAGTCACTATTGGACGTGAGTTGTGACAACCTCAAAATAGGATGGCTTCTCTGTCGAGTGGTACTACTAAATTGACACTTGTAAAAAGAAACAAGTACTAAATTGATTATCTTATTTTATAGAATTTTTTTTTTTGAGAAAATATCTTAATATTTAATTAAGTGTAACAAAAAATGCGTATAATTTTTTTTTAATACACCTAGTCCATGATAAATTTATTATGTTCTATTTTCATATAAAATTTTGTCTTTTATTAATATTTATTTAATTATTATTATTTCCTTTTTACGGGCATTTACGCATGGCTGTCACGCGTCTATATGATACATCTCCCTTTTCCTCATTTGTACAATTATAATATAAAATTTTTGTCACGAAATGAATTATATCTAGGGGTTTTATTTTTGGATGCATCAAAATGTAAGTGCAATTTAAATTTATTTTTAAAATATTATAAAAAATATTATTAAAAAATTACACATGTTATATGGAATCAATAGTAAAATATTTTGGATAAATTCTAAATTAATACGTAAAAAAAAAATATTCCCTCTGTCCCGCAGGAATTTGCACACTCTCCTTATTTGGACGTCCCACACAAATTTGCACACTACTAAAAAAGGAAACATTAATTTGCGTGCACACTCACAAACCTTTACACATATTTATCCATATATCACTACTTTATATATAAAATTATTTTTTCTTAAAAAATGTGCCGTCCCGTAGGGTGCAAATTCCTACGGGACGGAGGGAGTACAAAAAAACTGTGCAATTAAATACGAGATGGAATATACGCACCTGGCCGTAGTTCAAGACTCCGGCGGAAGGGCTCAACTCAATGTTGCCAAAAGGGCTAATCTCGCCTTGCTTAAACACCTGGTCCCGCCCACACTTGATCACATACATATAATCCGTCTTCATCAAACCAAACCCTAGATTGTTCCAATCCATGCCCACTACTTCATCCTCCACACCACTGTCCTCATTACAAATCGTGTGACAAATCATGTCTAGTAAAAAATGTATACTTATATTCGTGCAAAGGTAAACAAAAAATTGTGTGATATTTAAATTATACTACCTCCGTCCACGAAATTTATGCTCACATTTTTGCACGTGGTTTAATGCAATATATCGGAGGGTATTACAGGATATTGTGAGGTCCGTTTTGAATAAAGAGAATATTTATGAAAAGTATATCATATGTACTTTCCATAAATACTTTCTTTACTCAAAACGGACCTCACAATATCCCATAATACCTTCCGACATATTGCATTAAACCACGTGCAAAAATGTGAGCATAAATTTCATGGACGGAGGGAGTATAATATTTTGGGCATCGTGAGATCCGAATAAAGTAAATATTTTTTATTCATTTTATTCATAATCGACTTCACAAACAATACTCAAAATATCATCCTAAATATTGTATCAAACCATGTGAAAAAAAAAAAAGTTGCATATATTTCGTGGATCGACTATTGAGGGAGTAATATTTTATCTCGTATTTAAAAAATAATTCGTAAATTCATGTATTAATTAAAGACAATGAAACACCCAAAACCTGCAGTTGGCCTCTTGCACAGCTTGAGTCCCAAAATAACCACGCCCGATCTATATTAATTACACCAAAATAAAAATGGAATTTAAACCATTAATTAATTTTATTCAATCAATCATAATTCAATATTCATGCTTAAGATCAAATTAGAGTCCCCTGTTATTTTTCTCTGTTGTGTTATTTATCAAAGAAATATCAAATGAGAATACACGTGTTGATATGGATAAGACTAACCTTTGATGCATGATTAGAACCCGGGATTAGAGTCCGACCCGGATGTATTAAACATAGCCTTCTCCAAAGCATGCTTCAAATTTTGCAGAAAAAGTTGGAAAGATGGAAAAAGGAAAGTTGCATAGAAATGTGGACTAGAGGGGTGGTATTTAAGGAGTTTGTTGGATAAAATCTCCACGTAAAATTGAATATATATTTATCATCATACCCCGGCCAGCCTTATCCATCATATTATAATATTTTATGCTGCATCATACTCTCTCTCCTCCGTGTAATTTTCTTTTGGAATAGATTTTCCGTCGATTTGAATTTACATGAATTTGTATCACTGTTATTTATATATATATTATTATTATTATAAAAATATACTTATTTTTTAATAATGATAATAAATATATATAATAATGATAATGCATACACGTAATTATGATAATTAACAAACTGAATTAACTGTAAACTCAGACTCTCATACAAGTTTTTATATTTCGATTGTTCATTACCTTTAACACTGAGGTTTAATATGAGAGTTATTGTAAATATTTTAAGGCATAAAATGATTTTTGATTAAAAATATTTAATCAATTTAAGAGGGCGAGATAAAAATAAAATAAAATTTTATATGAAAATAATTCATGATAAATTTATTATGCATGATACCGTTTTAAAGGGTTAAATATTTGATTAGTGAGTATAAAAATTTCATTTGAAATACCAAAATTGAGTTAGTGGTATTATATTTTATTTGTCATCGATTTTATTTTACCCAAAAGAAATTTGATACTCCTGATTAGGGGTGGATGAAATATCGAAAATACCGGTATACCGCACTTATCGTATCGAAAAATATCGAATTTATCGAAATTTTCGGTACGGTATGGTATCGTATCGAAAATTTCGATACGGTAACGGCATATAAATATAGAAATTTCGGTATACCGCGATATACCGAAATATTTTCGGTATATTGAAATATTTCGGTATACCGAAAATATTTCGGTATATCGCGATATACCGAAAATTTCATATTGAAAATATTTCGGTATACCTAAAATATTTCGGTATACCGAAATATTTCGGTATGTCACGGTATACCGAAAAAATCAAAATTTTCGGTATACCAAAAATTTCGGTATACCGTTGTCATACCGAAATTTCGGTATACCGAAATTTTCGGTATGAAAACGGTATGATTTTTTTCGGTATCGAAATTTCGGTATATCGAAATTCGGTATACCGAAATTTTCGGTATGACAACGGTATGATATTTTTCGATATCGAAAATTTCGGTACGGTAACGGTATGGCGAAAAAAATTTCGGTATGCCGTACCGTCCACCCCTACTCCTGATAAACTATTTGATGTTTCAAAAAAAATTACACTCACTCTGTTTCATAATTGTTTTCGCACTTTTTTTTTGTCCGTCCCACAATTATTTTCACATCCTATAAATAAAAATCATTTCTTTAACTTTATACTCACAATATTCACAAAATACCATTAATTTTACATTCAATCCAACCAATCTCATTTTTTAATAATATAACTTTACACATCATCCTATTTTTCTTAAAAAGTGTGCACCCCAAACACCTCTGGGACAGAGAAAATAATAATTTTATCATAAATCATTTTCATATAAAATTTATTCAAAATTTTATATATAATTATCATTAGCATTTGATATAGTTTTGAAATATTTGAAAGGGATAATGGAAATTAATTTTTACTATATTGTTACTTTTGAAATGATAAGTTCATCAATGGACAAACTTTTTGGCAAATGACAATTAAATATGGTAGGCGGGAGTGTAACGGTGAACTACTTAAGGGCATAACAGGTATTTTAGATTTAGGTACGTACGAGACCCAGGAAAAATCCATGAAATTAATCAGCTGGCGCAGCCGAGCAATAGGGCGACACGTAACTGGAATTTTTGGTTGAAAAAGAAGTCTTTAATGTGGTGTAAGATGGGACCATATTTTGGTAGAGTTTGCAAAATCGATGCTAAAATTTGGTAAAAGAAAAGGAAAGGAAGTATGTATAATTAGCACTCCTATGTGACAACAAATTCCTGTTGCACGTTTTCTTTTTTTAGAAAATTATATTTTTTAAATTCGTGTTGCACGTTTTTTTTAGAAAAATATATTTTTTAAATTTGTGTTGCACATTTTTTTTTAGAAAAATATATATTTTTAAATAAAATAGATAAATTTATGAGTGCGCAAATAAATTGATTCTTTATTTTTTAATAGCATGCAAATACATATGCATATAATCAGGCGGGTTAACTTACCTAAAAATAAATTAAGGGAGATATAAGGTTGGTTTGGAGATAATTTTTTGAGTATTTGAGGACTTGGTGAACTAGGGTAAGTTTTTTGATACATATTGACTAGTATAAACATACTTCAACAATAATTTTAAAAAAAGTTATATGAAAATTGATAAAGTTTTAATAATAAATGATAAGATTTTAATAAAAAGTGATAGACACTTTGAATAAAATTATTATCACTTTTTAAAAGTAATAATTTTTTATTAATAAGTGTAGGCATCATGACATGAGACTGTCTCTAAGACTTATAATCAAATATATATATCCATGAAGAATCAAACATAACAAATGGTATAATTGTTTGTTCCTAAATTATGTGGACTAACTATCTCGAATAATAGGAATTAGATAAATAATAATGAGACCAAGATTTTCCTAGCCTTATCTCGGAAGGGCTAGGACTTTAATGAGAGCATTCTTGTATTTATATGGAGCAAAAAGTGCTGATTATAAGAAGCGATTAGTGTCTTTCTCAGTTATATCTTATTCATAGTACATGGAACTATTTATTGTCATTCCTTTAAGCTATCGTGGGTACACGTGTCCCATTGTCCTACATTGTCTGTAACTCACGTTTGGTTGTGGTACTAGATCGTGGGTATGGTGGACTCTTCTTATATATTAGTCTTGGCGTATGATTTCCATAATACGTGCCATCGTTCCTTGTTGAAAGGGTTCTTAGTACTCAAGAATATTCATTCAGTGGACTTGGTCGGGTAGTGGATGTTCGAATCTCAGGGAAGATGCCTCAGGTCATCTGACCATGTCTCTTTTCAGCCGAGTCTTCAGATATCCAAAGTTCATTGGTCAGCAGGTTTAGCCAAAGATACTTCAGGCGACCTGTCCCTGCCATTCCTTTCACTGAATTCTCAGGCCACCTGACCTCCTAAAGTAGCGTGTTGGCCTAAAGCTACTTATTCCTCGGTAACCTCAGACCACTTGCCCTTCTCGTACGTTATCCTGAATTTTTTGACTGCCTGAGCCTCCTTTAGGTAGCATGGACTTTCCTTACTCCATCTTGAACTGGGTTTCGATGGGCTTATCATGAATTGGGCCGAGCCTTTT
>JAPKLY010000251.1:28340-161145 GCA_026898435.1 Prunella vulgaris | reverse complement strand
TTATAATCTTAAAAAACTGTCACTTAAAAGCATATCATAGACTTATTTCATAATCTCATCACACTCAAACATATTCTTCATTTTTCTTTTTCAGTGGATAATTCATGCTTCATTAACAGTTGTTGGTAAGCTCTGGGACGTACATTGTTGAACACTATAGTATAATCCATACGTGCACTTCCGTGTAATGATTTTAACAAATTAAATACCTTCAGTATGAATACATTAGAAGCTGAGGCCTCTTCAATGTTTCTTTTATTCACTGAATCCAGGTACAAGACTTCAGAAAACCCTTTGCCCTTTGCTCTACTTAGGGCCTTGAAAACCTATATAGATGTCAGTAAGAACTCAAAAGGCTTCTAAAAGGTGCCCAACATATCCAACCAAAAACTAAACGCAATTCCGAGGTTAATTCTTAGTAATGCTAGAACAGCATAGTAATATGACATGCAGAGGTAAGCTCAATCGAATTGTCTCTTCTACTGTCCACACGCAGGGGCATATTTTTTTCAGGTTTCAGTCAGGACTTTCATCGAACACGTGAAAGGCAAACACTTACCGGCGCATAATTCGTGATGCTCTTAACACCTCCTGCACCGCCACGAGTGGTGCGGTGAAATACATCTTCAACGTACATGTCGATGGCTTCCATGCCTTCCTACAGAGCAATTCAAACAAGAAATCAAATGCTTGTTATAATTCCAAGTCAATCATATAAATAGAACCCGCTGGACGAAAGAAATTAACCTTGAAATAGTTTCCAACAGGAGAAGCATACACTAGAAATGTGTATTCAGGAGCAGGTGCCAAACCCAGTACAGGCCCACTTCCCATGAGCAGAGGCCTAATGTACAGAGACCCTTTTCCTGGAGGAGGAATCTGCCCCAGATCAAGAGAAGAGAGAATCAATTAGGTCAAAGACAATTTAGAAAAGGAATTGAGAAAGGGATTACCCATCGGCTATTGGCAAGAGCAGTCTGTTTGACAGCAGCCATGAATTGGTGGAGAGAAGGAGAAGGCATGCACAATCTGTCGGCGCCAATTTGCATACGAATTGCATTTTCTTGTGGACGGAATAGAAAGATACCTCCATCTTCTCTTCTGTAAGCTTTAACGCCTTCCAGTATTCCCTGTTCATAATTTCAGTTGATTGTTTGTCATATATGTTAAAATTTTCAAAACATAGATAAATCTAAAAAGCTAGGTGGCAAAGGAGTCGACATGATTCATAGAAAAATATTGTAAAAATTTAAAATTAACATCATGACAATAGTAACATTTGTATCATTTAGTCACAGTGTATCATTTAGACAGTGTAAGGAATGACGAAAAAAATCATTTTTAGTAAAATTAACATCATAAAACAAGAGAATGACCATAGCACAGCCAATTGACCACTTCCATATAAACAATCAGTTCCTAAAAATGTCTGAAAGCAGCCAACACTTTTATTTGATATAATCGTATCAAATTAAAAAGAAACCTAAGGAGACAAAATGTATTTAACACAAGCTAAATTCTAGAACAAAACAACGTTGGGAGTATGACAGTACTCCAGTATATTGATAAGGTAATTGCACACAAATTTCAGTACTACAGTATATTATATTAATACTCCAGTATATATGACAGTACTCCAGCATTACTGGAAAAACAAAGCACCCTGTTTTGTATATACTAAACCATTTTAACACTTAGATTATCACTATTTTCATACAATACATACAAATAATCAATATAAGTACAACAAATATAGAATATCAACATAATAAGCATACTAAGAACATCATACATATAATATATAACAAACTGATTGTTGGAAAAGCCACCGAAATTTGAAAGCCACCAAAACGGACAGAAATTTTGTAGGACCGGAAGAAGTGATTCTGAATCATCTCTCTCTGGTCAAAATTTCCATCTCTCTCTCTCTCTCTCAAAACGGAAAAGCCACTGATGGGGGTAAACTCGTAGAACCCATTGTTATTCTCAAGCCAATCACGCAGGAAATCTCACAGGGCTGCCCACCTCAATGGAAGCTACTGCCTCTGTCCGCCGACCACTACCTAAATTTGCTCAAAATATCACCGGAAACCGACCACCCCATTGAGAGTGAGAGAGGGAGAGAGAGGGTGTTTAGAGAGTTTTTCAGAGAGAGAAATGGTGAGAGAGATGAGTGGTAATGTTATTCAAATTAAAGTGAATTGGTAAGAGGGAGGACCTAGGAATTGGAAGTGGAAACGTGTACTTCATTTGCAGAATTGGTCAGAGGAAGATTTGAGAGAATTATTACAATTTGGCCCTTATTTGCACTCATTTTGCCCTTCCTTGATACTTTTACAAAGGTGAGTCCTTATATGTGTTTTGGGTCTTAAAGGTGCCTTTGGGTGTAATAATCCTTCTTTTTTTATTTTAATGTTCTACATAAATTTGGACATTATTAAAAAATAATAATTTACATGCACACTCACATATTTATAAATATATTTATATGTATATCACTGTTTTATTTAAAAACCATAAAATTTAGAGTGCAAATTTTTTGGACAGAAGGAGTAATTTATTTATAAATATATCCTAATTATAAATAAAATTAAAATACTAATCAATGTTATGTATATTGTCGGAGTTAAGTGAAATTCGAGCATTATGAATTTTTCTATGAGTTGAGCTCGAGCTAAAAAAATTTGAATTAGAAAATTTCAAGTTTTGAATTTTTTGACAGAAACAAATTCAAGTTTGACACTATTAAATTCGATTGGACTCATTAACACCCCTAATCTATACCATATAATTGAACATATCCCCAAAATTACTATACATGCATCATTTACTGATTACTATATTAATATTCTACATGTGCAATGCACGTTTTATATATGAATATATATTACGTAATTTTTTTATTATATATAAATGATTAGTTATTTATATGTAAATGTTTATATACATCCTATTAATACACAAATCATTATTTCTCTCTTTTATGAAAGTACTATTTTCGTCCGTTGAAAATACTATTATTTCTCTCTTTTATGAAAGTACAATTTATTTCTCTCTTTTATGAAAGTACTATTATTTCTCTCTTTTATGAAAGTACTATTACAAATCATTATTTCTCTATTATCGTCCGTTGAAAACTGTAATCATGAAAGTACTTATTGTAAATAAAAAATATTGAATAATCTAATCATTTTATGAGATACTCCATCCGTTCACGATAAATGGTCCACGTTGCCTTAAACGGTCGTCCACAATAAATGGTCTACTTACCTAAAATTGATAACGTATTCATTTTTTTATACACATATACTCACTTTTATACATCACATTAATTATTTTTTTAATAATTAAATATTTTTTTATACTAATACACCCACTTTTACACATCAACATTAAGTCTTCTTAATAACCGTGAATTGCCAACGTAGTCCATTTTTTGTGGATGGAGAGAGTAAAAGGTTATAACCAACATATTTTAAAAAATTAATAATTAATTAAAAATTTGATTACTTAACCTATATTATTACTAAAAAAAGTCGCCGAATTCCTTTAAATTAAAATGAGTTCAAAACAGGTAACATAAACTTCAAATGATAATAATAAAGTTAAGAGTATGTAATGAGTGAAAATAATGGTTCATATTGCAATATTTTCTAATAAAAAAAATACTTGACTTTTAATAATAGTAATTAACTAATAATTAATAGAGTTTATACACTTCCTCATACTCTTTAATAAAAATATTATACCCTGCAAAATTAACATTTTAGTGAAAATAACTAATATTATCTAATAAAATAACTTATAATCTACAAAGTAGTTCACCTATGAATATTTTTTACTGAATACCTTGCCATAAAGTTCAAATACATTAATTATTCAAAAGAAGACGCGTTATATGCACCCACTTTAGTTGATAGTGCAGACATTTTAAAATATTTTTATTTCTAATAATATGTAAATGATATAAATATCCTTATTGCTCCCAACCAACATCATAGCTGCACCCACACACTAACTCCATAATTTTCACAGAAACCATTCAGTGTTCGTAAGAGATATTTTTTATTTTTATTTTCCTATTTTATAAGGAGACTCCGATTATTCTCCAATACAAACTTTATCAACTTTGGGGAGTGAATTTGTGATGTGAGGAAGAAAAGAAGAGAGGAAAAGAAGAAAAAAGAGAAATGGATGGGACCATATTTTGCGCATGAAGAATAAATGGTTGGGGAAACTAGGGGTTTCTTTTAAATGGTTAAAATAATAAATTATTGTAGGTGTACTAATTTCAATATTCTAAAAGTCGTTAGTTGGTCGGATTATTAGGGTCTAGCGACTTGAGCGACTAGTTAGGGACTAATCGGAAGCACTTAAACAGTAAATATAATTAATTACTTAATAAATTAATAATACATTGTAGATAAAATAGTAAAAAAAATTAACATTACCACCTTTCAATATTAAAACATAAGTGATAACAGTTATAAAACTTAAAATTTAATAAATTGATAATTTAAAAATCAAAAGAAAATTCATATTTTGGTTGTTTTAATTTTATTTTATCATAATTACTTAGGGTTTGCCAAAAAAAAATTTAAAAGAGAGAAACATGTCTAATCGGGAACGACTTAGTCAACATTTATTCAATCTTATTGTTATCTAGTCGCTGTCTAGTCGGCCTAGTCGCTGTCTAATGGGCTCTAGGCGCCGATTACTACTCCTAAACGTTTTTCTTAGCGACTAGGTGTAAATTGGGTCAGTCAAGGGCCGACTAGCGACTGGTCGTCGACTAATCGGCCAAGTCGGCCGACTTTTAGAACAGAAAACGTCGATCGGCCCATGTTATTGACACTAGCCTTTTTGGGAAATATACTACTCTTTTAATTAATGTTTGGCTTTTCTTTTCTTTTTTTTCAAATTTATGGCAAAAAATTTCGAATACTTTCTTTATTTTTACACTATGTTTGAAAAAAAATGTCGAAAAAATAACAAACAAAAGATAGTGTATTCATCAGAGCAGTGTATTTCCAAAAAAGGCTAATGTGAATAACAATACTACTATAGTATACCTGGCCATAGTTTAAGATTCCGGCAGAAGGGGCCAACTGGATGTTCCCAAAACGGCAAATCTGCCCTTGTCCGAACTCCTCTTCATCCTTTCCACATTTGTTCATATACATATAATCTGTCTCCCTAAAACTGAAGCCCACGTTGTCCCAATCGATATCACCTAATTCCTCGCTGCAAATTAAAACGACAACAAATATCGATATCCATAGAATAAGAGTGTTATTATTTATATCCAAAAACATTTCTCATTCATTAAACATATCAAAATAAATTGTAAAAATTGATTTAGGTTTGCATACACCATCTCGTTCCTATTATATCCATCCTTCCTAAAAAAAAATACATTTTCTCACTTTTCTCTTCTCTCAAATAACTAGTAACGCTTTTAATTACTTATATACTCCCTCCGTCCCTTTATAAGTTACTCACAACTTTTGGACACTAATATTAAGAAGGGTATAAAAATATTGATATAGTACATATGATGTGATGGAGAAAAATGAAAAAAATAATGAGAATAGTGTAAAAAGTATTGACAATAATAATAAAGAAGAGAGGGAGTAGCTTTTATTCAATTTTAAAGATTTACTTTCTAATTAATATATTAATTTAACTATTTTTAAAAATTCAATAGTTTTATTATACTTAAGATTTGAGTAAGTCTCTTGTGCACCAGTTATACGGTGCAACTGAAGTTCATTGTTTAAAAGTTAAACAAGATACTACTGAAAAGTTACACATGTTATTACTGAAAATGTATATTTCACAGTTTAACTTTTCAGTAATAACATGTGTAACTTTTCAGTAGTATTTTATTTAATTTTTATAAAATGAACTTGAGTTGCACCGTGTAACTGATGCATACAAGACTAATCCTTAAGATTTTATACAGTTTGTTAGAATTTTTTAAATTTTTTTAGTATTTATTATTTTTCAGATTTATTTAGAGTTAACAAATTTTTTAACTTTTATTTATTTTTTGGAGATTTACTTGTTTTTTTAATATATTTTCAGTTTAGTTTAATTTGCTCTATATTTATTTTATTTAACTTATGTATTTTAATTTTTATTTCAATTTAAAAGATTTCATATTTTAAAATTAGTTTCCATGTTTAAAAACTAGTTGGAACGAAAATTTTGAAGTTTTTAAATATAAAAGATAAATTTCAAAGTTAAAATATTTAGAGGGGGTAAAATCAATGTTAATAAACTAAAGGACAAATAAAAAATTCAGGGGCACTTCTTTCAAATTCCTCAATTGTAATGAGAATTGAATTTTATTTTCCTTCTTTACCCTTACATATGTATAATAAGAGTTTATTTTCATGGTGGTTATATCATTAATGTTGTGCTCCAATTTTGGAATAAGTATACAAAAAAGAAAGTTGTTGATTGTTGTAGGGGGATTGATTGAGGAGGATGATTATAGGATAAGACGAGTGTAATCAAATGGGTGTAATAATTAACTTATTTAGGAGGAAAATCAATATTTTGGTCTCATATATATATGCACTCCCATTACCATTGAAGAATTTTATACCAAGCGCACCGTCAATTTACCCATTTATATAAGGGTAGCTTAGTAATTCTTTGTACGTGTAATTTTGTTTTTAAAATTATGAAGTGTGTTAAAAGATTTTTAGGATTTGAGTGGTAATATTAATAGAATAATTGTACGAAAAATATACATGCTAGCTAGCCGGACTTACCTATAAAAAGGGGCAAACGATCTAGAGTAAAAATAACTCATATATAAATCAATTTATAAAAAGTATTAGTTATTACATTGAAAAATAATAATTTTAAAATAATTTTTTTTTATTAAAAATGCAAATTTTATGTATAAATAATTACTCTATATATTACTCTCTCTGTCTTATTATAAGTTGCTCATTTTGTTATTTTAGTCCGTTCTACTATATATTGTTAATTTGTCTTTTTATATTTTTTAGAAAATTATTATTTACTTTTTTATTATTATTTTCAATAATTTTTATATTATTTTTATTACCTTTCTATTTTTTTTTATCATATTACATGTATTATATTAATATTTTTATATATTTTTTAATATTAGTATCTAAAAGCTATGAACTATGATCAACTTATAACTTATAAAGGGACGGAGGAGGGGAAGAGTATATAAAAGAAAGATGAGGAGTACCTTCTTTTAGACGTTACACTGGCCTCGTGCATATACGAGGCAGCTTGACTTCCAAAATACCCGCCTCCAGCCTATACATAGTTACTCTGATATTTAAAAGCTTAGTCTTGTATGCACTAGTTATACTGTGAAATTTAAGTTTATTTTTAAAAAGTTACATAAAATAATATTGAAAAGTTACACATGTTATTACTGAAAAATTTATTTTTAATAGTGTAACTTTTCAATAATAAATAATATAACTGTTTAAAAATACACTTAGGTTGCACGGTGTAACTGATGCATAAGAGACTTACTCAACCCACACCATTTATTCAAAATAAGGGCAACCTTATTTAGCACTAGGCATTTTAATAAATGTACTACCTTTAAAAATATTCGATAATTTTTATCGAAACTTTTACAAAATTTTGAGTAAAAAAAAGATATTTTCAATTTTACATTATGTTAAAAAAATTAAAAAATAATTACCAAGTAAAAAATAGTACTCTCTCCGTCCCAGAGGAACTTGCAAGTTTTCCTTTTCGGGAAGTCCCAAAGGAACTTGCAGATCCAAAAAAAAAAAACTCTTTTATAAACTTCACCCTCACAATATCTATATATTTACACAAAATGTCATTACTTTTTTACTTTTTGGGCCCACATTACACTCAATCCAACTAATTTTTTCATTTTTTTACGTAAAATTTTACCAAATTAACCCTTAAAATACTACTTTTTCTATTTTATTTTACTTTTTTCTTAATTTGTGTGTCTCTCCTCCTTGCAAATTGCTCTGAGACGGGAGTATATTTTCTATATTTTCAAAAGAGGTAAAGTCAATAACTTGGGCCTTGAAATAAATATACTCCCTCCGTCTCGGAGCAACTTGCAAGGGGTGAAGGGCACACAAATTAAGGAAAAAAAGGAATAAAGTAAAAAAAGTAGTGTTTTGAGGGTTAATTTGGTAAAATTTTATGTAAAAAGTAAAGAAGTTAGTTGGATTGAGTGTAATGTGTGCCCAAAAAGTGAAAAAGTAGTGGCATTTTATGTATATATGTAGATATTGTGAGGGTGAAGTTTATAAAAGGGTTTCCATTTTTGGCCTTGCAAGTTCCTCTGGGACGTCCCGAAAAGAAAAACCTGCAAGTTCCTCTGGGACGGAGGGAGTAGTTACTAACTACTACTACTCCTCGACCCAAAAGCTTGTAACTAAGAAAGTTAGCCTAATAACAAAAATATTTTTTTGGTCCCTAAATTTCTATTAATTTCAGTTACGTGGTCTTTTCAAAATTAAAAATAGCTCAATAATTTTCATATTTTCGATACTCAGTGTGGTAACTGCAAAAGGTGAAATATTTGGTTGACCAATTAGATTTTATCACGTAAAAAAAAAACTCCATCACACCAACACCAACAAAATACTTCACCTCATATATCTGTTACGGTCGAAAATGCCAAATTTGAAAGTTGCTATTTTCAATACGAAAAATTGATAGATTAAAATCGAAATAGAATAACTTATAAAAAATTTCTAATTCATTTTCCAAAAATAAAATATATATGCTGAAATAAAAACACATGTAATGCGCCATCATAAAAAAAAAAAAAAAAAAAAAAAGATATTAGAGGGACTAACCTTGGATATAAAAGAGTGTGGAATCAAAATCTGACCCAGAATTCTCAGACATTTTTTCCTCTGAATCATTTTGTCTGAAATTAATACTTTTGTAATTAACTCTGTAAGAAGAAAATTTTTTGAAGGATGGAAGCCTGCATACTTTGCTTTTAAACACCTTATTTGACTTACTTTTTTTAAACAGTGATCACCTAACCCTTGTAATTACTATCTTATTAATTAGTTGGTTGCAATAATTTAAAGTTTGTCCAAAGTAGGCATGCAACTAGGCTTGACAACGGGATGGGGAATCCCCGAAAGAAATGGGGACGGGGACGGAGATGGGGAAAAAAATTTCCCCGTAGGCGGGGACGGGGCGGGGACGGGGATTGTATTCCCCGCCCCGTTCCCCGCGGGGCCCCGCATAATATATATATATATATATTTATATTTATATATATCTATTACATATTAACATATTATATATCATATAAGTATATAATATATATATCGGTTTCAACAAACTTATCCCATAGGGGATTGACGAGCATAAGGCAAGGAATATGCTTTAATTTTTCTTTTATTCTAATAACTGCTTGAGTGTGATTATCACTCCAAGGAACATGATTCTTTTTTAACCTATCATATAAGATAACAGTATCTTCGGCTATATTTTTAATATAGGAAGAAACATAATTAATACTTCCTAAAAATCTTTGTAACTGAGTTTTATCAGTTATGACATCAGGAAATTTATCACCAAATTCGATGCTTCTTTGAATAGGGATAATATTTCCCTTTTCAATAATATGACCCAAAAATTTTATTTTGGTTTGAAACAAAACCATTTTTGGCTTTGAAATAACTAAGTCATTTTTAATGACTATATTCTTAAACATATCAAGATGTTTAAAATGTATTTCTATATCTCTAGAAAATACTAAAATATCATCAATATATACGATGATAAAATCACTATACGGATTAAAAATATCATTCATAATTTGTTGAAATTCAGAAGGGGCATTTTTAAGCCCAAAAGGCATTACCGTCCATTCATAGTGGCCGAAAGGAACATTAAAGACTGTTTTATAACGAACCTTAGGATCAATCTGTATTTGCCAAAATCCATATTTCAAATCAAATTTTGAAAATACTAGTGCATTGACTAGTCTATCCAGCAAATCCTTTTTATTAGGAATATGATGACGAATCCATTTTAGGACTTTGTTTAAAGGTTTGTAATTAATTACTAACCTGGGAACACCACGTTCCTGCTCTGAATGTTTATTAACATAAAAAGCAGTGCAAGACCAAGGGGATTTAGAAGGAACTATAAGTTTCTTTTGTAAAAGAGAAGATATTTCTTTTTTACATAATTCTAAATATTCAGAATTCATTTGACAAGGCCTCGACTTTGTAGGAATCTTGTCTTCAGAAAAACTTTTTTCATAGGGAAGAGAAACCATATGTTTCTTTCTTTCCCAAAATGCTGTTAATCCGCATAATAAAAATGAATATGTCATTAGATTCCACTATGGTAAGTGGAATAATTCACAGAAAAATTATTCTGTGGTTGCTAGAGAAATTTTAGCTATTGTAAAGTGTGTTCTAAAATTTCAAGATGATCTTTATAATCAGCATTTTACAATAAAAACTGATTGTAAAGCCGCTTCTTTTATGTTTAAAAAAGATTTTGAACATAATGTGTCTAAACAAATGTTTGCCCGTTGGCAAGTCCATCTTGCTTATATATAACTAATTAACCATTCATGTATATATATATATAACTAATTAACCATTCATGTATATATATGATTTATAATATATCAAAATAATGTATTTTATGCACTTTAAATTTTAATAATACTTTTAATTTTTATTTATTTAAAAAATTAATTATACTTATTAAATATAAATTATTAAAAATTTAAAAAAAAAAAAGAAATTCGCGGGGAATGGGGAATCCCCGCGGGGACGGGGATGGCCCCCCGTCCCGCACCGCCCCGTTGACAAGCCTACATGCAACGTAAACATGATTATTTTTGTATTACTCTTGCATGCATTAAACATCTACAATTCAAATAAATTCTAGAAAGTCACCTCTATTTTCATTGTAATATCAACCTATATCTTAGATTATACTCCCTCCATCCCCCAAATTTATTTTCACTCTCTATTTTCGTCCGTCTCCCAAATTTATTCTCATTTTTCTTTTAAAAAATATTATTTTAGAACAACACTTACATAAAAATTTCTACCGTAAAATTTTTTATTAAAAAGAAGAAAAAAGACAGAGCTACCCTTGATTGGGACCATTCATATTTGCATCTGCTTATTAGCAGTTTTCGCTGACCTTGCCCCATGACCATTTCAATTCAATGCTAAATAAACCTTTCATTTCAATTCACTTTATTTTTTAAATTTTTATTATTTTATATTTATTTGAAATTAATGTATTGATTTAATAAAATTCAATTAATATTATGTTACAAATTTAAAATTTTGCTCTCAAACTATATTACTATATACAAAATCGTGTTACTAACAAGTAAAATTTGTGTTACTAATCCTTAAAAAATGAAGTTTTTGTACTTTTAAAGTAAATATAAAGAGAATATGTAATTTTGCAAAAATAAAATATGTGTTACTTAATTTCTTTTTTATTCTTTTTATTAATTTATATTGATAATATGTTGTTAATATACTAATACATCTTTTAATACCTTATATATGTTATATACGTACAATATATATTTTTCAAAGGACAAATAAATATTTGTACATATAGTAAGACACATTTGATTTTATAGTAATACACATTTGCTCTAGTTGTAACACAAATTTGCTCCCCAATTTGTGTTACTATATAGACAAATGTATGTTACTTTAAGGACGAAATAAATTTTGATAAGAATAAATATATGTTTCTTATTTATTTATCATCCCCTTAAATATAGGTATATTGAATCACGTAATAATACACGTTTTGCTATTTTACATGTGTTATTATATGAAAAGATGATTATTTCTATAAAATAAATCTTATATTTGTTTATTCTTATAATAACACACATTTACTCTTTATATTATATAAAAATATTTATTTTATAAAAACAAATTAGTATATGTAAAAAGAATAATATTTTATGTGATAGTAACATACATTTGCTCTAATTGTAACACACATTTTCTCCTTATTTTGTGTTACTATATAGGCAGACGTATGTTACTATAAGGACAAAATGAGTTTTTATATATTAGAATAAATATGTGCTTCTTTATTATTGATCATCCTTTAATAATCTAGTTATGTATAATCATGTAGTAATACACTTTTTACTAGTTTATGTGTTGTTATATGAAAAAAAAATTATTTCAATGAAAATAAATAATATTTGTGAAAAACTAATATTTATTCTTATAATAACACATATTTTACTCTTTATATTATATAAAAATATTTATTCTATAAAAATAAATGAATATATGTAAAAAGAATTAAATTTTATATGATAGCAACATATATTTGTCTTAATTGTAACACACATTTGCTCCTCATTTTGTGTTACCATATAGACAAATGTGTGTTACTATATGGACAAATGAATGTTACTGTAAGGATAAAATATATTTTATAAAAATATATGTATTTATTTTAATCATTATATCTTGAAATCTAGGTATATTAATTCATGTAATAACAAATCTTTTACAACTTTATATGTGTTATTATAATAAAAAATAATTATTTCTATAATAATAAATAAATATTTGTGAAAAAATAATACTTTTTCTTATAGTAATACATATTTGCTTTTATATTATATAAACAATTATTTATTTTATAAAAATAGATTAATATATGTAAAATAGCAACGTTTAATATGATAGTAACACGAATTTTGTTTTTTAGTAATACACATGTGTGTATATAGTAATACAGTTTGGAAGCAAACTTTTAAATTTGTGATATAATATTACTTGATTTTTTTTTTTTTTGCTAACACATTAATTTTTTTAAAAAAGAAGTTATATGGTTAAAGAAAGAAAGAAAAAGAAAGCAAAAGAAAATAGAGGAAATAATTTGCTTGTAGAAAAGGTTATGCGCGAGAATGAGTTATGTAAGGTTGTGCGCGAGAATGAGTTTCCTTGGAGGCATGAGCGTCCATTTTTTTTTTTCTTAGTTTATTTTTAGAAAGTTAATTTTTATATAAGTTTTTATCATTATTTTATTATCACACTCACAAACAATCACTTTATTTTTAGTGGACTCCACAATTATTCAACAGTATCCTCACTTTATCTCATTTTTCTTAAAATCCGTGTCCATACAAATGAGAATAAATTTGGGGGACGGAGGGAATATCAAATTTGAATTTTCAGCGGATAAAAGGTAACTTTTCAATGATATTGCAATTAACTTTCTTGAATTGCACGATGCATGATTAGATATCACATTGGGAGTATTTGATGTTAATTTGATAGTAAAAGTGATGAACATATAATTGCATGATTGATTGATATTTGGTCTAATTGATGAAAGTTTAAATATATTGTGTTTTTCTTCTTCTTTTTTAAGGGAATTAGATTGAAAGTTCAATGAAAAACAGGATTTTATAAGTGAAAATCAAGAGTACGAAGTTAAGAGGAAATGTGTTCAAGAAATGAGCTTGAATAAGGCAAGAAAACGAATCAAAAAATAGTAAAACTTGCTCAAGCAGGATTGCACGATCGTGCAATATAAAGAAGTTTATGAGGCTTGATTGCAATTGGAGTTGCTCGACCTACCTTCTTTGAGCATGGACACACAGTCGAACAATCTTAAGAAATTGACGGATATAATCTCCCAAGAATGGAGCACGACCAAAGCTCAACTCGAGCAGATCTGCACGATTGTGCACCTTTAAAATGACCAAAAATTGTATGCTTACCTAGGGATACGTGCCAAAGGAAGGGAGAGGATATAAATACCACAATGTTCACTTTTTCTAAAAAGACCAACCATTCCACCCAACGAAAGTGGCACAAAATGATTTCAGGTGATTTTTTTTTCTCAAGCCTAATTTCTTAGTTTATTTCATTTCAATCTAGTTTAGCTTACTTTTTTCACTAAATTTAGGAGAATTTGAGTTGTAATCATTAATTTCAAGAAACATTCAAGTGGTTCTTCAAATTTGTAGTTAACACACTTTCAAGAGGTGATACCTGTTCATTTATTACGATCTGTTTATTGTTTTTATCGTAGGTTTATTTAATTTCATGATTTTATCCATGAGTTTGATATTTCTAGTCGAGGCCTAACTTTTTAATGTTTTGATTGGTTTATGAGTGATTGCGTTAATATGACCTTGAATGTTCAATTAATGAAATTGGTGTTGTAACTTTTATTAATGATTTTTTCTTGATTAGATTGATTGACTAAATTTAGTATCTCTTTTATTGATTGTTGCATGCTTCAACGAGAGTTGAGTATGTTATGACTGATCTTGTTAAGAAGATTTTAGTTGACCAATTCGATTTTAATAGTAGTGTATTTATCCTAAAGAGAGTAGACAACAAAGATTGATATTAGCGGACATTAGGCGGCCTAATTAACAATTGGGGTGCGCAATGAAGGGACAAATTCATGAGATTATTAATCGTGTTAAAACTCTCTAGTTTTTAGCATTGTAGAAGTTTTTTAATAGTAAATTATGAGTTAATTAACTCGATTGACCATTGTTGGTCCCAAACGAGTCTAAATCACTGTATGGGGGGAATACATTGACATCAAATCTTTTTGCCAAAGATCCCTCTTAGAATTCAATCAGCTTAACTGGGAATAATTGTTGAACAGAAGTCAGGATGACTATCAGGTCATGATTCAAATACGTTGAATTCCTAAGTGCTCAGGGAGGCTCAGTGAATATAACTCACATATTGACATCTAAAAACTTATCGGTTGGATAGCTATCTAGACAAGCCTGAGTGCTGAAGTGTTAGTCCTAAAATTTACTTATTTTTAATTTTCTGAAATTGTTTTTGTCTTAGCTTTTGAAAGTTGTGTTAAGAGGCCAGTGCACCAGTTTAGAGTCAAGATAGATTGGGTCTATCTTGAGAAAATTAATGCTCGATGGAATGCAATGACAATTAATATGCCAAAGCAGTAAAACACATAAGTGTTTAATGTGGTCCAAAGACTCAAGCTCCTACATTCACAGTCCTTATTTAATAGGAGAAATTCACTCAGGATTTGATACTTGTTTTTAACGTGCTAAGGTGCACTGCAGTCAGGGTTTCCTCACTTGGGAATCTGACCCCTAGAATTTTACTAGCTGATATCAGAAGACTAGCTGATCAGCTGAGAGCACGTCGCAGACAAGACAAGGACCATGGATAAAAGACTTATTCAGACGAAGTCAAGAAGACCAGCTGAGGTGCACACCAGCAGACTTGCACATCAGCTGAGGTCCAAGTATCAGCAGACTGATACACCAGCTGAGGAGACAGATCAGCTGAGGTCCTGTGCTCAGCCCAGATTCTTCGGAATCAATTTAAAGGGTTAACTTGCGATATAAAAGGAAGATTCCCAGAATAGAAGATCAATCAATCAAGGGGACAAACTTGATTGATTGAAGGTCGCGAAGATTGACGGGAATTAAGAAGGAAATTCAATCAATCACAATGATTGATTGAATACGAGATTATAGGATCTCAGATTTCTAGTCCATTCCAACGGCTAGTTATTTGATCCTATAAATTGGAGTAATTGTGATAATTTCTGTATTGGATTTACACGCACATTAAGCTAGCCAATACTCTGTCAGTTTTATCACTTACGCTAAAAAACACCATCAATACTTATCTTTTGTAAAAGCTTTGTAGAAGCTGTGAGAAGTCAATTGCAATTATAGCATTGAGAAGTTGTAAAGAGAGTAGTACTCTCAAAACTGTGTAAGTAAGTGAGTAAGTGAGTTAGTGGAGAGCCCCTCAAGTCCAAGTTGGATTGAGGAGAGTGGATGTAGGACAGTTGGTCCGAACCACTATAAACCCCTGTGTCTCTTCGTATTTCTTTCTGTTCTTATCTGTGCACATCACTTAAAATCAGATTTTCTTTAAAACGTTTCCGCACTATACACAGCGCACTATTTTCAAAGTTCAGATTACCTCAAGTAGTCTGCTGATTTTCTGAATAAATCAGTAAATTTGAAAAAGGTTTTTGAATCCTTACAAGTATATTCAACCCCCCCCCTTCTAGACTTGTTCAAGTGTATTCTTCCCAAAACCTGCCTTTGGGACCAACAATTACTTATGAGTTGCATATGCTAGGAATAGCCTGGTACCTCCAATTTTGCGACTGGAGCAAATGTTTCATCATAATCTATTCCTTCAAATTGTAAGTATCCTTTGGCTACTAGTCCGACCTTGTTCCTAATTACAACATTGTTCTCATCCTTCTTGTTTTTTAAGAACCACTTAGTACCAATAACATTCTGGCACCAAGGTCTATCTACCAACTCCCAAATTTCATTCCTTGTGAACTAATTGAGTTCCTCTTGCATGTATATGATCCAATTAGGGCCAGTGAGAGCTTCTTCAATATTATTGGGTTCCTAATCTCAGTGGCGGACCTAGGATTTTAAAACTGGGGGTACGATAAACGTTTACATATTTCTCTTTCTATGTAAGCTAGAGTCGCATGGTTCCAACGTCTTATGTGCTTTATACCCAATTTTATTTTAAAATAATTTCATATTATTTCTACCATTAAGTTTTTTCTAATCAACACTTGTTCCAAATATGCAAATGAGAATCCATGTATTTTGGAAACATAAATTCTTTTATAAATAATCAAAATTCATCCCCTTTTAAATGAAGTATTTTGCATATTAAATCATGTATTTTTTTTTAGGTACATTTATATGGAGAGCAGAGCACGTCTAAAATCATATTAAATCATATTCTAAAATTAAATTTGATTTTCATCAATTCAAATGAACATTTATACAATATAATCTAAATTAAATATATATAATATATTAAAAGCTAAAATATTTACCAAGTCAACTACACAACTACTCACCCACATCTCACAACACCAAATATCCAATACATTTGAAGTTATAAACTTGGTCAATATTTCAATTATATATATATATATATATATATATACATACATACTATAATTTTTTTTTTGAAAAGGGGGTACAATGGTACCCCCATGTCACTCTACTAGGTCTGCCACTGCCTAATCTGACTGGAAATAACACAATAGAGCACTCTCACCATGGAACCTTCTTGTTCTAACCCCCTCAACTGGATCTCCAATGATGTTATGCAATGGGTGATCATCTAGCCATGATTTTCTTGTTGGAGCTGATCCTGAAGTTCCTTCACCTAAAGTGTTAGTGTCTACAAGTGAAATAAATTCAGGAAAACGAATAAGAGAATAAGAAACAAAGTCATTTCCAAAAGGGTTTTCACCAATGTCAGGGACATTGTTTCTCTTTAGAGAGTTACACTCAGTGGCTGTCTCAGGTGCGCCTGCATCCTCACTGACAACTCTTACCTCAGGTTGAGCCTGATCATCCATCTGAGGCTCAAAATTCCCTGGCTAGGAACCACCCTAAAGGTTGGCTTGATCCTGAATCTCTTTAATCCCCATCTTCATCATCCTAACTGAGTGTGGGTGGCTTTATCAGTTTGATCTTTTAATCAGGTTGATCCTTCAGGCTCAGCCGTGTTACTCTTCTAGTAACCTTCTCAGTGTTAGGATTCTGAACCTGGTTCCTATGCTCAGTAATATATTAATCAAACACAACATGAGGTGTTTCTTCCACAACAAGAGTTAGACAATTGTAGACCCTAAAAGCTTTACTAACTGCAGAATATTGTAAGAATATTCATTCATTAGATTTGCCATCAAAGACTTTCAATTGGTCTTTCCTATTGTTTAGAATGAAATACTTGCACCAATAAATATGGAATAGGAAATGCGAGGCTTTATTTTGTTCTAAGTTTCATATGGTGTTTGAGTATGTTGTTTGTTCAGCATGGACCTATTCTGAGTATAGCATGCAGTATTGATTACTTTAGCCCAGTACTTCGTGGGTAATCCCGAGTCAGCCAACATAGTCCTGACAGCTTCTTTCAGAAACACCATTTTGTTGTGGAGTTCTAGTTGCAGAAGTCTCATGAGCAATATAATTTTTAGTGCAGAAGACAGATATATATGAGTTAATAAATTTAGTTCCTCAATCTGATCTGATCTTCACAATGGTTTGATTCTAGTCATTACTCAGTTTCCTGAGTAACTCTAGAAGCATAACTTGAGTCTCATTTTTGCTTATCAGGAAGATAACCCATGTGTACCTAGAATAGTTATCAATAAAAACAAGAGTATATTTTCTACCATTTAATCTTATAGGACTGATAGGACAAAATAAATCCATGTGCAGGAGCAGAAGTACTCTGTCATTAGACAAACCTTCAACAATTGAAAGTCTTGATATCTTGTTCAGGACCTTGAAGTTCAGATGGTTCAATCTCTTGTGCCATAACCAACTGAGCTCAAAAGAGATTTTAGCAATGAGACAGGTTTTAGGAGTGTTGTTATTCCAATCAGCAAAATAGACATTTCTTCTCCTGACACCATTAAGAAGCATCTGCAATGTTGACTTGTTCTTGACTAAACAAACGTTACAGGTGAATTCAACACTGAAACCTCTATCACAAAATTAAATAACAGAGAGTAGGTTATGCTTCAAACCATCCACATAGAAAACATTGTGCACATGCACAGTATGTATTACTAGAGTACCAAACCCTTTGGTTAAACCTTTTGAGTTATCACCAAATGTAACCTGTGGGCTATCCGGAGCAATGTAATCCTGAAGGAGATCCCTTGATCCTATCATATGTCTTGAGAACCACTATCTAGGTACCAAATAGCTCATTTTGGATCCTCTTTTCTCTTATTGCAGCCCACTACCACATGAAACAAATCAGGCTTCAAATCTGTACCTTTGGGATCCAAATCTGCTTTATCACCCTAACAGCATCAGAGGTGTAGATTTGTCTCCCAGCAACATCAACATACACTGTCTTCTTCTTCCTTAGTGCCTTTGAAGTTGAAGGTGTATGTGTGTCGGGGTTTTGAGGCTCATGAGCCTTTTGATTTTTCTTGGGGGCAGGCCTCCTCTTTCTCTTGGGCTTAGGTGTAGCAGGTCTAGGTGGTTGGTATATAGGGGTCTGATGCCTTTGTCCTCTAGGAACATAAGGATGATGACAACAGTTACAGGCCTCAGGTTGCCTGAACCTTTTAGGAGCTATCAGGGTCGACCTCCTCTCAGGGTTGGGTCTTTCCTGAGAGTACCCATGTCTTCTGACCTGAGTGTTCCTTTGCCTGGGCTGAGGTTTACTCTGGCTGAAGTCCTAGGCTCATGATAAGCTTGCTTTCTCTTTCTCTTCTTGGGTTTTGACTTAGCTTGCTCAACCACTTGCCTGACAGATTTCGCAGGTTCTTTACCCTTCCTTGAACCTTTTAGTAGGGTGAACTACCCACTTTCGACCCTCACCTGGTTTCTCAACCACCTTCTTAGTGTTGCTCCCTAAAACAACACCGGACTGACCTTTGGAAGGTTTCAGAGGATTAAAGCCAAGTCCTCCTTTTGAACCTTCAGATAACTGATAGCTATTGATTTCCTCAACTGCAACTGAGGATATGTTGAGAGCTATAATTTTCTTATGAAGTTACCCTTTTTTTTCTTTCAGGATTTCATGCATAGTAAAGAGTTCATCAAACTTCTTCTAAAGTGCATCCAAATTCTGAACTTTATGAGCATGTTCCCCAGTCAAAGTTTTTAGAACTTTATCCTTCTCAGCACAATCAGACTTGATAGAGTCAAGTTCTTAATTTAGCTTCACTAAAGTAAAAGCTTCCTCAATATATGTCTGAGTGAGTTGCTCATTTAGTTTGTGATTGTCAGCACTCAGCGTCTTGTTCTCCACTATTACAAAAACATTAGTTTTTTTGCAGCTTGGAGAATTAAGTCATCAATTGCTTTAAAGAGAGTTGAAGGTCAATTTCTATAGCTGAATCTGAGCTGGGCTTAGGTGCATGATCAGATGGGGAAGCACAAACAGAGTTAGGAGAGGTTACCTCAGCATTGCCATCAAGGAAAGATCATCATACTCATCATCAGAGAAGAGATCAGGTGAGCGTCTTCCTGGACCATCAGAATCTGATCCTTTCTCAACAATCATGGCTTTACGACAGAATATCTTTGGTCCCTTTTGGATCTCCTATCCTCTCTCTCCCTAGAAATGAACTCTGGGCAATCATGCTAATAGTGCTCAGTCTTCTTGCAGTTGTAGCATTGGTAAACATCATCTCTTCTAGGCTCTGGGTTCCTTCTCGACTCATGTTCCCTATGCCTTGATTAGCTGCTTGAAGTGTGTCTTTGATCTATCTCTCCTCTTTGGCTTCTCATGATCACACCTCTGATCTGATCCTCTTCTTTCTTCAGATGTCGTGTGACTGCTATATCTCTTCTTATCCCTGTTATCCTGATAATAATTTTTGTACTTGCCAAAATGGGAGTTATGCTTCTCAAACCTTCTAACCATTATGCTATACTCCTTAGCTATCTCCTCCTTTGACATCTCCATTAGGGACTTGGAAGCAACTGACACATGTTTAGGATTGGCTTTCAGAGGCAAGCTCTTATTAGAGGTCTTCTCACCATCATCGCCACGGACCTCAACCTTCTATTGTTTAGACCGAATTCAAGAGCCTTTAGCTCTGAGAAGAGGTGAGTAGTGGTGATGCTGGTAAGATCCTGAGTGTTCTTCAAAATCAGAACACTTGTATGTCATTTTTTAGGGAGATAGTTCAGGATCTTGGAAGCAACCTCCCTCCTGGGAATATAATTCCCAAGAGTTACCATTTCAATCATCAACTTGATGAATTTAGACTCCATCTTGTCTATGCTCACATCAGGCAGCATCTCAAAGGCTTCAAACTTCTGAATGACAATATTTCTTCTATTCGCTTTGATATTCTCAAAACCCTCACACATCTGAGCTAGAGTATCCCAGATTTCATTGGCAATCTTCAGGTGCATGAGCCTTACAGAATCCTCATATGACACAATATGAAAAATTATGTTCTTCGCAACAATGTTCAATCCAATTTGTTTGATTTGATCACTTATGAGCTGATCTCTAGGAGTTGGAGTTAGAGTTGGACCACTTGGGGCAGGCACTGGAACATTTTCTTGAGCTGGAAACTTTGTGGCTGAATTTGTCAGGAACTGGATTGGTCCTTCTTCAATAACCTTGTACATCTGGTCATGAATGACATATAAATGTGCAAGGACCCTGAACTTCCAATAATCATAGTTAGCAACGGAGGAATTCAGGTAAATCAGAGTCAAGCTTCCTAGAAATAGATGTGATGCAAAGTTTTAGAAAACCTGGATCTATTTAGATGACCACCAAAAGTTTCTGAAGGAGAAACTGTTGATACTCAAAGATATGATCTGTTGAACCGCTTCTCTGATACCACATGTTGCTCCCAAACGAGTCTCACTGATGCAAATCTTTTAGTCAAAGACCCCTCTTAGAATTCAGCCAGTTTAATTGGGAATAATCTTTGAACTGAAGTCAAGATGACTGTCAGGTCATAATTCAAATGCGCTGAATTCCTAAGTGCTCAGTGAAGATAACCCACCTATTGATACCTAAAAGCTTATTAGTTGGATAGCTATCTAGACAAGCCTGAGTGCAGAAGAGTCAGCCCTAAAGTCTACTCATTTTAGTTTCCTGAAATTGTTTTTGCCTAAGCTTTTGAAAGCAGTGATTAAGATATTAGTGCACCACTTTAGAATCAGAATAGATTGGGTCTATCTTGAGAAAATTAATGCTTGATGGAATGCAAAGACAATTAATGTGCAGTATGCAGTAAAGCACACAAGTATTTAACATGGTTTAGAGACTCAAGCTCCTATATCCATGGTCCTGATTTAACAGGAGAAATCCACTCAGAATTTGATACTTGTTTTTAACATGCCAAGATGCACTGCAATTAGGGCTTCCTCACTTGGAAATCTGACCCCTAGAATTTTACGAGTTCTTATCCTCTTACAACCAAACCTCACCAATTCCTTCTCAGAACCTGATCTAGAGTAATTTGAAATTTCGGGTTCCAACAATTTTGAGATAGTTTCTACAATACAAAACAAAATAAAGGATCAAAGTATCCCTATAAGGTTAAGATTTTACAATATGAAGAACGAATATAGAATAGACTCTAACTTTCTAACACTATATAGATTTAAAAACTTGCAAAGTGCTTTAAGACTGTTTGAATGCTTTGAGCACTTGAGAGTCTTGGTTAATTTCGACTTGGAAATTTCCTGTAACCTTGTTTGGATGCAAGACCTTCTGTAAAACTATCCGTTGGAGAGATAGCTTCTAGGCTTGCTATTTTTAGGAGTAACAAATGGGCATAAATCGTACGATCTCTTTACACATGCTTGTTTAATGATAAAGATTTCTGGGCGCGCCGTTTGCTTTTTCAGACTATGTCAAGTGTCAGTGTCAGGTTTGTTTGCTTAGTGGACCTCAGGGTCTTCACTCTTCATCTTGATATGATGCTAGTCAGCTTAGAAAGACTAGACTTTCTTGTCAGAGATGGTATGTATTCTGAGTCTTCAGGCTTCAGTTAGTGCTTCCTCAGCTAGTTCCCCCTCAGCTGATTTCCAGTAAACAAAAGACTAAATCCTGACTTACAAGTATCAATAACTAAAAGACTCAGGCAAATCGTTTGGGATTTTGGGATCTAATCAAAACAAGCATTGTCCCAACAACCATCCAAACCTCAAAAGGGATAGATATTCAGCTATTTAATGATAGTCTTTAGTCGACACTCGGTCTGGATCTCATGTTTCATCTGTTATTTCATTCTAGATTAATAATAAATATTCAATTAATAAAAGTCAAATTAAATATATAAGTAAAATTCCTATAAAAATCGTATAACATGTGTATATGTATATATATACTTAAAATTAGGATAAAATATTGTTTTTAATCATTCTTATTATAATTTATTAATTAACAAAAAAATATGTGTTCTTAGATTTAATACTTTTTTAATTATATTTATATTTAAATTTTAAATTAGTAAATATATATATATATATATATATATATGTTATTTTAAATTTTAATTGTACCAAATAATATAAAAGTGATTTTCATTCTAAATTCAACAAATATCCTAGAAACCAATTCTAGTGTGCTTGGTTTGAATTCTCAAGGCCCCCAATCTGACTCAATACCATTAAATTTTTTAAAAATACATTAAATTTCTAAAGATGTTTTATTTATTAATTTTAATGAATTTAATAGTTAATATAATTTGTATGCATTAAAAATGATTAGAATATATTAAACTAGAAAAATATTATAAATTAATTTATAGTGGTAGAGTTGTCCCGCTTTCGTAACTTAAATTACAATGAAAAAAATTCAATAAATTGATAAATATACTATAATGTATTTTTAAATATTTTACTAGATAAAAATTTACTTATAACTTTTTTAAAATAAAAAAACATGCGTATAAAAATTCAGTTTTTCTAAAAGATATAAAAAAAATATAAATTAACACATAAAAATTGGATATTTTATTTGCTATTATAATAAATAAATAAAGTTAAAAATCAGTAAGCGGACACTATATTAAATAAAAAGGATGACACCAAAACTTAAAATATTTAGAAAAATTACAAAATGATTCACAAACATGAAAAAAATAGTTCAATTGATTTATATAATTGCTTTTAGTTCAAAACAGAGATTGCTACTGTAAAGCTTATGAAAATACATAATTTCGGAGATCCATTGTTTTTCTAAGTCTTTGATTCGATAATACTTGAACGTATTGTTGTCTTACTATAGCATCCCATTCACTTTAGGGAGTGTTTGTTTGTTTTAAAATTTTTGCAAATTTATGAAAAAAATCAATACACTTAGTGCACAAAAGACTTACTCTTTATTTTCCTAAATTGTTTAACTATTATATGTTTTTTTTTTTTTTTTTGTATTTCATTGTTAACTAATGTTTTTATGAATTCATAATAATATATTTATTTTAACTAAAATATTTATAATTTAATTTTCAGCATTCAGATTTTATTATTTGATTAATAAGTACAAATGATTTTTTTTTTGGTAATTCCGCAATATGCATTTTATTTATTTTTAAATAGAAATTTCATTTTATTATTTAATTTTCAGCATTCAAATTTTATATTTAACCCATACAAATGTAAAAAAAAAATTACATTTTCATTCATATTCTTCCAATTATACTTTATACTTTACAGAAATATATATAAGTCAATTTTTAAAAGATATTCTTAAGTTAAATAGTGTACTTAATACACAATATACTTATAAAGCCCACGGATCTTCCCTATTTTTTTAGTGTATATTTTCAGTGAATTTCAGAGAGAGATAGACACAAAATTAAAATAATTAATAAAAATAAATATTTTATGGGACCCATGATTATGAATGGGGCCTGTGTCTATCTCTCTCCTAATTTTAATAGAAATTTACACTAATGTTGGATAAGAATTAAATATCTAACATTATTTGTTATTTACTTTAAATGATATTTTTTTTAATTAAATCCCTTGACTCGGGATAACCCGGAAATTTTTGTAACTAATCCCACCAACATAGGTGTGATAAGATATTTAAATGTGGAATGACACATGTAATTACAAAACTACCCTTTATTTTTTTTGAAAGGACAAAACTACCTTTCTTCTATAACAACTTTTTCTATTCTTTTCCCCACATTAAACCCTTCGTTCACACGATCAAAGTGTTCTTCTTGCAAATTAATTTTTTTGGCAAGATTGGAGCGGTTAATTTTTTGTTATGAGTGGTAAGAAAAAGGTAAGTATTCGCTCAAAATGAGTTTTCTATAATCGGTTCATTTTCTTTGGATATGGAGATGGGTTCAAGCAAAGTGATTTTTTTTTTCGGTTTATTTGCAGATAGTTGATCTATATTATTGTGTTTGCCATTGTCCGTAATCCAAGTTTGATTTCGATGTAATATGATTTAGCGAGTATATCTTTTCTTGCTCTTCTTCGATTATTAATGTGCTGATTTTTTTATGGCGCAAGTGTAATGCCATCAATCATTTGTTAAACTAACAGGAAAACTGCAATTTCTCAATTTTCACCCAAATCAAAAGCCCAAATTCCTCCCCCCACGACCAATTATTTCTGCCCTAAATTTTTAAAAAGTGTATCATCGATGCACCCAAGGCCTGTACAGACACAGGTGAGAGGCGACTTCTGGCGTCCCAAAATAAGTCGCAGTGTTTTTTTTCTTTTTCTGAAAGTGAAGAATTCGCAACAAAGAAATCAAAAATCGTAAATTAATCACCGGCAATACTATTTGCTAATAATTCATACAATTCTGTCCTCAAAATTAATAATTTTCGATCACTTGGAAAGACAAACAGATACTGAATCAGGGGATACAACTCAATTTACTAACAAAAACACATGATTGATCGATTAAGTGCCTTTATTATCACAAATAGACAGTAATACTTTGCGACACCTGGCTCACTCTCAGAGGATAGTACAAGATGGCGACGACTCCACGGCGGCGCCGCCGGGGTTGACACCGGGCCAGGCCTTGCAGTGGCAGTGTTGACCATCGGGAATCCGATTGTACACCGCCGGAACGTGGCGGCCGCAGCCCTGCCAGGTTCTTTTGCCGCAACTCCGACACTCTGCCTCGAAACACATCTTCTAATTATGCGTTGAAAATAATACAAGTGCGATAGCATTAATTATAGGTACAGTCCGCTCAAAATGGCCTTCTTTTTCTTTTTTAATTTTACTACTACTAATAATAATAATATTTCCCGATAGGAATAAGAGCATTTATTGTCATTAACTTTGGTGAATACTAAGAGCATCCACACCTTTACTTCATCATTTTAAGCAATTTTAAGGAGTATTTGGTTTTTCCCGTGGGAGGTGTGTAATGATAATCAAAATTATAGTGTGTGTTTGAAATGCTTCTATTATGATTTTTATTCCTAAAAATTAAGAAATCTATCATAATTTAGCTATTTAAAAACTATGACTTTCATTTCATACTCATTCCATTTCTTACAATTATACCAAAGGGCGTGAGTATATATCTATCCATTTTATCATTATTATCAATTTTTTTTGCATTTGTGGAGTGGCACGGGATCTAATGAAAATTAGTATTATATTGAAATAATAAATAAAATAAGAAAAAATTTGAGGTATTGTGGGGGCCCAAATTTTTATTTATGAGTGTGGGTTGTTTTCAAATAAAGAAATGAGAAAAAGTTATGTGGACAAACAAAAAGAAAAAGTAAAAAATAATTGGATGGACAGATGGAGTAGTACGAATAAAGGCCCAATAAAACTCGAAAACGACGTCGCTCATACATCTCTGGGTCGCCGACCACATGACCGAAGGGTCAATTCATTTATCTTCATTCAAACATACGTTAAGACTATATATATGTACTCTCCAACATATATTAACTTGACACAAAATGAAAGAATTGAGTATTGAGTAGAATTTTGAGGAATAATTCCATAAATTTTTGTGTACAAAATAAAAAAATAGATTAGACGTCGAACTTAAGTATTGTTAACATAAAAGTATGTTTTATCTCACGCCCGGTTGTAAAACAAAATAGATGATTTCTTTAAGAATAATTAAAGTGTTTTTTTTTAAATTATCCTTGTAAATATTATAAATTTTTTGTTTATATTAAAAAAATAATTTAATGTGGGTGATTTTTCAGTATAAATAAAGATAATTTTTCAGAAATATTAGGGGCTTTACAGAAATACACTTGAATTATACAGTGTATTTAATGAATGCATTCAAAACTAAACTTTTATATTTTTTTTATATCCTCCTAAAATAGAATATTATAAAAAGTCAAAGTCATATAAACTTGTAGTAGTAGGGATATGGAGCAAGAGAGATAAAATCCATGCGAATTTAAGAATTTACAATGATATTTCTCATGAACCTTTTTTTTTTAAGTTTTTCCTTTAAATTCTAGTGTTGAAAATGTTATTCCTAAGTAACACTTTATAATTTTATATAAGTCAGTGTTTTAAAAACCAGACCGGATCAACCAGTCTAATCGATTTAATCGAGAACCAATTTCAGCATCTCGGTCTGGTTCATCACATTCACTGGGTTTAAATTAATAAAAAAAAAAGGAAGAAAAATTGTAATGTTTTACACTTGAGAGTCAATATATATAAGATACAAACTAATCTTGAGAGTTATCTATAAGTAATGTGGGATAGTTATATAAATAAGAACCATTTGATTATAAAGATCCTCTAAAATCAATGTGGAATAACTATCACTATAATACATAAATGTAAAAACGCATCCTAAATTCCTAATAGTCAAGTGAGTTACTCACATTTTTCTAGAAAATATTTTAACAAGATTAACTTTAGTTCAAGATACAAAATAGATATTAAAATAAAATTAAGAATTAATTTAATTACTATTAAAACATGTAGCAATAGATTTTTAAATGAAATTCAAACTTATTAATTGCTACTAAAACATGTACCTACTAAACAAAGTTGTTTTGATTAAAAATAAAAAGAGATTGAACTTTATATACATATTTTAAATACTAACAAAATATAGAGTATGTGTGCAATCAACATATAAAATTATTAATATCAAAACTACACAAGAAATTCATGATCATGATAATTTTCTAATTACTTATTCAACATAGTTAAATTTTTAATATTTATAAATAGATTTTGAATATATTTGATGTTTATACGTATATATTTATTATGTATTTAAAAAAATAATATATAGTTATTTTATAATTTTATACAATTTTTTGTTGTAATATTAAATATTATGATAATATATATATGTGAATGGTCCAGTTTTCTACAACGGTTCAACCGATCGGACCAGTGAACCAATGAACTAATTCCTAATCAAATTGTTTTTTTTTATAACCATTCACTATAATACAGAAAAACCAAAACACCACCAGACATTTTTTAGTAATTTGAAGTTATTAGATATTATAAGGTTTTCTTTTTTACCACAAAGTAATATAAGGTACTACCATTTGGGTACATGCCTTCGGCCAATACCGTCCCAGTCCTAGTAGAAACTTTCTCATTTTTTCATTGTAGTCTATTCTAATACAAACTTCTCAATTCTAATAAATTACTCCCTTCTATTTATCACTACACTCCATTCTAATTTACACCAAATATCACTCTCTTATTACCAAACTACATCAAAAGTTTCATTTATATCAGTTGCACAACAAAGAATTTATTATTATACTCCTCAATCCATGAGACAAAATGCTATCAGAAGCCTCTATCGGGATAGAGGAAGTAGATTTTTCTCCACCACACACAACACATTTGGTGTGGTGCAGCATAATTTACAATCCACACGATTTTTCAAATTTTATGATCAACCTGATACATACATTACTGCACCAATATAACACAATTATTTTGCAAACAAATACATAATTCAGTCTTGATTACAAAGCAGTTGGTAAAACCCACAAAGACCCATGGGCGATTGATCAAACAAGAGACACCACTCAAACTGATGGGTATTTTGACAGAGTTCCAGATTGAGTGGACAGAAGCATACACCACTCAAAATTGATTGGTAATTTTGACAGAGTTTAAGATTTGCAATTATTCCCAGGAGAGTCTAACCAGGCTTCAGACAGTAGTGCATCGAATAACATTGCCTGGTCAACACACAAGCAAGAAGATCACAGATACTTGACCATTCCACGACCCTCCACACTGAGTTTCGTTGCCTGCAGTTGCTTCCTCTTTGGGGCTTTCAGTTGCTGCAACTTCTTGTTCATCTGCAGAGATAAAATGATAGCAACTTCAAGAAAAGTTCACGAAGAACTAAAAAAATGAGGGAAACCACTAGTATTGCAGCACTCTCATGACACTCGAACATTCTCTTGGGCAAGCTATTACTTGCAACTGAAGCAAAACATCACAAACTAACATGCTTTTAGGTACTTCTAATCAAATACTGCTTACCCTACTTTAGGATGTGTAAGCAACAATCTCTTTTTCGATGAGAAGACCCCCAGAGGAAGCTCAATGAAATGTAGATAACTATTTATAAACGATACCATTCAGATCCAGAAGCTCAAGTTAATTTAAGTGTATATATTTTTTTAGGCCAGTGATTATTTTTAATTTTATGGTCCAGATTACTACCACTTTTTGAAATTGGTCCTATAAGTTTACCATATTCAACTTTTTCGTCTAGCGACTAGCTATTGCCAATAACTAGCTGATTTCAGGAAGTAAAATTTGAATATGGTGAACTTACAAGACCAATTTCCAAAAAAGTGGAAGCGAAAATTGTAAACTTACAAGGCCAATATTTAAAAAAAAAAAAAAAAGAATGATGCGATGACCTGCTGGTCTACCCTCAGTAAAGTCGAATATGGTATACTTACAAAACCAATTTCAAAAAGTGGGAACGGTCAAAATTCAGAACAGAAAAATAGGTAAAGTTATTGGCCAAAAATAAATATATAATCCAATAAAACTCATTAGGTATACCCAAATATGGAACTATCATGCTGTGTAAACACCGATCTCTTTTTGCAGAAGAAAACATCCAGGGGAAGCTCAATGAAATGTAGATAACTATTTAAATCAATAAACCCTAACCTTTATACAGAATTAGTTTTTCCATCTAAAGTTAATTTCTTAAGGTGAGGACTACCAACCTTTGCCCTACGCTGATCCTGTGCCATCTGTTTGGCTCTTGCCTGAACTGCTTCAGGGTCAACCTTGGATTGTGGACGCACCACAAAATCCATCGACATAGCTTCAGGCCTAGAGGCATGTTGCCTTGAAGATGACTGCCCGGATTTCCGGCCCCTGCAGATTGCTAAAAAATGATGCATACACCAAGAAAATGAATAGCACCACAAAAAAAAGTGGAGCAAATCTTGTATGAGACCGGTCTCGTAGAGGAGGCATGATACTTCTGTACGTTTTTGTAATACTCAAGTTTTATAAGTATTACAAATCTTGCAAAAGTATCTCTCAGGTACGAAATTGTCTCACACAAGTTTGTATTAAAAATGTGTCATCCAAATAATATCTTACTGTGAAATTCCAGCTAAATCAAGGTCATCATCGCGTGTAGCCCTTCCTGATGTATTACTCTTATTGCTAAAGTTTAACAAGGAAAATATCTCAGTATTGCTGATTGACTAAAACAAACATATACAAACTCACCACTCTAGTGAAGTTAATAAATACCTTCTGGGTGGAGGAGGCCTCCTGGGCATTCTTTCATCATCATAGTTTTTCATGTCCTCAAATCTGGTACTCTTATTGAATATGGGGCGACTCTGTATCAATAACATTTAGAAGGTAGAAGGGGTGAGTTAAATTATTAGTAACAATTATGGACAAAAACAAAATAGGTACATCTGACATTACAAACTCCTAGACTCAGTACAAGTTAAGTTGCACTGAACTGTACAGTATTTCGAATTTCATAGCCCCGGAAAAGAGTTAAGTGAACGTCAGGTTTCTAGATCTTAACAGCACTATTATACATATTTGATGCATAAAATTATAATAAAAAAGACCACCCTACCAAAAAAAAAAGGGAGAAAAACTAGAGAAACCCAGAATCATATATATTTTCTGAATACTGTTAAAAAAGGAAAACATCTGGAGAGTGTCAAAAACTTGAATAAGTCAGAACAAAGAAAAACAATTATATTACCCATTTATCCACCAACTCCTTGGCAAGTTTGCGATTGGAAGTAGTCTCCTCGTCAGACTTTGACAAGAACATAATGACCTGCCCAAAAAAAAAAAAGGCACTGGCATCAAGATTAATTTTTAGGTTAACGCAGGAAAAAGGGAAATTACTAACAGTATAATTGAATAATAATCAATAAAATAAAGAGAAGAAATTAGATAGAAGATTCCTATATAAAACAACCAAGATAATACAAGATGAAAGAAGGAAGGAGTGAAGATTAAAACATTTTTATGTATTAAAATAAAATTTTCTGAAAGAAAGAAGAGAATACCACATGAGAAAGAGAAGACCGCAAAGATTGAAAGATTAGAGATAAGATAGATGCAGGCAAAAGAAAAACATTTTACTGCCTTGCCATACCAAAGCTTCTTACCTTTTTCACTATTATAGTTATAAATCCACATAAATGAAAATATTCAAAGGCACAATTGTATGAAAATCTAAAGCTTAAACTGACCTTGCCAAGGCCACTCTTCTTTAGTTGCTCTTTACGATCATACTGCTCTAAGTCAATTGGCAACTGCAAGTAACACAATCTATGAGTCTCCACTGATTGACTTTCATAGAATACACCAAAGTAACAAAAGAAAGTTATCTCCATACATCATTTAGGATCTTTAAAACAGCAGCACGGACATTAATATTTGGTAAGCTTCCATCTGGAAGAGGCTCAAGCCAATTTTTCAGAAGCGTCAAAACTCCATGATCGAGAAACTCTTGCTGAAGCTGTTTCCTACAAAACAAGCAAACTCCTGAATACAAGCAATTGGTACACTACCTTATGCGCAAAAAAAAAAAAAAAAAAATCAGATCAAATCAAAGGAAAGGAAAGGTAACTAACTTTGAAAGGACATCTGTCAGAAGATACAGTTTCCTTAACTTAGTTATTGCAGGTTTCCCCTGTCTATTTAGCTCAGCATCATTTTCAGCAGCAACCTCAAGCTCAGCCATGACACTCTCAACTTGCAGTGCAATTTCGGCAGGACTCTTTTCACTTTTCTTCTTTTTCTTTCCAATCTTAAAGAGCTTGTTAATTTCATCATCCTCTTCTCCTTCTTCTGCCTACAAAATAATGCAGCAAGAAGGAGAATAATTAGACCAGTTAAATTCCCTTAAATCCTATTCTTCTTATATCAGTCAGAAACGGAAATGTTATTAACAGAGAGGGAAAAAAAAGAGGGTAAGGGAGGAGAAATCCCTAACCCAGAGTACATTGAGACTTGTAGAGTAACATCATAGTAACAGCAAAATTGAAGCCAAAATACAATGAATCATTACAATTCATAGCCAATGAATTAGATTCGTTAAATTGCCCCAAGATATGTCATATGTTATCAATGAGGAGAAAAAAAGGAAAAGGATGAGACATCCCTAACCCAGAATACATGCACTGAAGAGCGAACAGCTAAACATCACTGTAACAGCAAAAATGAAGCCACGGAGTACATGCACTACGAGTTACAGAGTAACACCACGATAACAGCAAAATTGAAGCCAAATTACAATGAATCGTCAAAATCTATGGCCAATTAATTAAATCCGTTAAATTCCGTCAAGAAATGCTATCAATGAAGAGATAAAATTGAAAGGGCTGACAGATCCCTAACCTAGAGTCCGTGCACTGTGACTTACAGAGTAACATCACAGTAACAACAAAATTGACGCTGAAATACAGTTAATCATTACAATCTATAGCTAATTAACTAGATCTGTTAAATCACATCAAGAAATGTTATCAATGAAGAGAAAAAAAGGAAAGGGATGAGAGATTCCTAATCCAGAATGCATGCATTGAAGTTTGAATAGCTAAAAGCATAACTGTAACAGCAATATTAAAAGTACACTGAATCATTACAATCTATAGTCGAATTAGCATGATACCTTTCTTTTGGATAGTTTTTTTGAGGACAGGGAACTCATTGGAGATTTTTATGTGTTTCTCTCTCTCTCTACGTGTGTGTGTGTGTGTGCGTAGAGGGAAGACTGAAGAGTGAGAGAGATAAGAGTTGGGGGGTGGGTATATATAGAATTAAGTTAGCATTGATAAATGAATAATACCCATAAAATAAAATTGAGATTAAAGTTACAGATAGATAGAATCCCGCCTGCTGCAATGAATGTCTTTCAATTTAATACTTACTTTAACCATGAATTAAATCGTTGAATGCCTATAGAGTACAGAGAAATCATTATGCTATGTTGCTGTGACACGGCTACGGGTGTCCAACACATGGTCATATTTTTGAATGACAACTTCACAATAACTAAAATTTCTAAAAGGGCCCAAATTAGGATATTGGTGTGGGGATACGTCTGTACATGCACATAAAAGAAAATACAGTATTTCATACATAATAATTTAAATTTTACCACCGCCAACCAATTTTACTAGGCCTATTTCTTGATCTGCTATTTTTGTCTATGTTGCATGGTATTATGGGGTATTGTGAGGTTCATAAATGAACCACACAGTACCTCGTAATACCCTCCAACATAAACAAAAAATAACAGGCCAAGAAATAGGCAAGTAAAATTGGACAAAGGGAGTAAAATTTAATCTTTTGATACGCATTATAGAATAATGATAAAAACATATGTACATCACATAGAGGAAGAAATGTAGATCGTAGGGATAAGGAAAATAATCTAAATTTGTCAAGTTTTTCATTTTATAAAATTTAAGATACATGGACACAGCTAAAAAGGACCCAAATTAATCTATTGTAATACCCTCCAACATAAACAAAAAATAACAGGCCAAGTAAAATTGAACAAAGGGAGTAAAATTTAATCTTTTGAATACGCATTATAGAATAATGATAAGAACATATGTATATCACATAGAGGGAAGAAATGTAGATCGTAGGGATAAGGAAAATAATCTATATTTGTCAAGTTTTTCAATTGTAAAATTTAAGATACATGGACACGGCTAAAACGGACCCAAATTTGGATACGGGTGCAGGATACGTCTATATGTTCACATAGAGAAAATAGAGTATTTCATAGATAATAATTTAAATTATTAATATAATTTTTTAACTCATATGGATCATAGAGAGGGAAAATAAGCTATAGTTTTATTTAATGTCAAATTTAATATTTCTAATACCCATTGCAAACCAAGCCCACCCACACCCATGCCGTATCCAAAAGATACTGATACTTCATCAGAGCCATTGAGCAGAATATTTTGGGAACAGCAGATGACCCGGATACATTGGTTATGGTTTGGAACAGTTTAGTTTGCACAACGACAATGAATAAATGAATTGAGCACTATCAATGTGGAAGAAAATTGATTCCAGCTGTAAATTGGAGTTTACATGCCACGGGTTTTGCCCATGAAAATTAAGTTGCAAAAAAATGAGTTGAGAGAGAGAGAGAACACCCTAAAGTGTATCCAGAATCAATTGGAAAAGAGCATTGGGAAAAGAACCGATAGGCTGGTGGTATGTCAGTAAATGACATGTTGGATCACCAAAAGCATCATGTAAATTAATAAATAAATTTATTTGGGCAAAGTTAATTTATATAGAACAATAAGGTGATAATTAATTACATAAAAATCCTGCATAATCTTTCAAAACAAGTGCATCAATAAACAAACAGATCAATCAATATGCAAAAGATAAATTGAGAATGAATAGTTCCATAACATATTTATATAAAGATGAGTAACACTCCTTCATGATATACAAACAATATAGCCTACTTTCATCCATAATTTCCATTTCAGAACGACATCTGATATCACGTCAGTTGTGCTGACTATGTTTTAAATGCAAATTCAAAAGCAAGGAAAAAGATATTGTACACACTTCTTTAAATTACAAAAATCACAGAAGTTCATAATCCATAGAACAATGATTCATGTCCCAGTGCCTTACTACAAAAGCATAACCCAAACAAGATAAAGTTCCAACCTGGGGAGCTCGACTTGGAGAATGCCCATTGTCACTTCCATAACGGTCAGAAGGATCCACACCAGTATCATCAATGAAATTATCATCATCAAGAGTCCTAACACCATCTTGGTCATCCTAGAGAATATAGAACAAATTATCAATACAGCAGCGCATATATGGCCACGAATAAAAGCCAAAACACACAGGTTTGGACAAATTCAAATAAATTCATGACCTTTCTTTAAATGGTTGTAAACAGATCATCAAACAGTCACTAAACGCACCTCAAGAAGTAGATAAACGTGTTGCCAATTCTAAATTTACAACACAAAATTCATAATAAGAGAGAGAAATGTATAACAAAGAATTGACTAAAGGGATTAAACCTCGGAATTGCCACCCGCAACAGTGTCCCACATCTCTTTCATCTCAGGATCCGCCTCATGATCCCTCGTTCTCCCACCTCCGCTTTTCTTAACCCTAATCTTCTTCTCTCCTTTCTCCCCCTTCCTCTTTTTCTCCAGATTTCTACTTTTCTCCCCTATCTCCCTCTTCCTCTTTCCGCCATCCGAATAGTCATCTCCCGCCAACCCCACCCTACTTGCATCCCCGATGTCATCATCTAATCCCAAATCCAATGGACCAGACTCTTTCCCAGATGATTTTTTTACCAACCGCTTTCGGGGCCTTGAATTTGAATCGTTGTACACTGGTGTTGGAGATCTCTCACGGTAAGCATAGGCACCATCATCATCTAGGAGATTTTGGTGAGGCTCATCCCCATCAGATCGGATATCCTCATCGAAGTCCATCAATGGCTCGCCGTCTTCATCTCGGTAACTGAATTCACCACCCAAAATACCCAATTTTAAATCAAAACCCTAATTCAATATCTGAAAAAAAAAACCGTAGTTCACGAAAACACACACGCACAGCCATAAACATTAAAGTATGCAATTAACTGTACGAAACCCCAATTCTATATCAAAAACCCTAATTCACAAAATTCAATAAATTATACGGAAATTCAATAATTTCGAATTAGGGAAGAGGAACTTACGGATCGTTTTCGTAACCCATGATTGATTCGGAATTTCAATCTCCGATACAGCAAAACAGAAGTTGGGGAAAAACTGCGTCTATGACAATTTATACGCCTTTCACAAATTCTGTATATGGTTGAATAAATTGCTTATATTATATTCACTGCCAATGTTCATCTCTGTTGAAGATAATATTTGTGTATAAATAGCAAAAAAAAACCTGACTTATTGGGCGGCAATGAATGCAATTTCGTATCCCTATTTGTGTTGTGATCTCTGGAGAATTAATTTCATTTGGAGGAAGACTCTTATAATTTTATTTTATAGTGTGAAATATGCGTAAGTCACTAAGTATATTTTAAAAAAGTTGCACAATTTATTATTGAAAAATTACACAAATTATAATTAAAAAGTTACATCATTAAAGATACATTTTTCAGGAATAATATGTGTGACTTTTCACTTTTCAGTAGTATTTTTTGTAACTTTTTAAAAATAAACTAGAGTTGTACGGTGCACCTGGTGCATTTAAGACTAAGGCGTGAAATATATTTAAAATAGTGTAAATCTAAAATTTACTTATGAGTCGGTGTTGGATTTTTTTTTTTTAGAAAATTTGCTCTAAATTTGTATTACTATATGGCAAAATGAGTGTTACTAATTTTAAAAAGTTAATTTTCTATATTTTAAAAGTAATTATAATGATAATATATATTTTCACAAGAACAAATATGTGCTTCTTAATTGAATTTTATTCTTTTTGTTGATTTATATTGATAATATATTGTTAATGTAGCAATACGTATTTTAATAGCTTAAATATGTTATATAAGTACAATATATATTTTTCTAAGAGGTTTTTGCACTTTTGGTCCCACATGACATGTATTATTTTAGAATTGGTCTCATATAATTTTTTTCTTGCACTTGTAAACGTTACAAAACTTACATATTTGGTCTCAAACATTGACGGATCCATTAAATGCAAGATTTGCATCGTTAGTCCCATAAGATTTACTCTTACTTAAATGTGTTCAACCCATTAATCTGTATTTTCAGATAAATTTTCCCACCCTTTTGTACAATTTTTGGAGGGGAAAACTGATTTATTTCCGTTTTCCCACCAAATTTCTCAAACTCTAAAAAAAAAAAAACAAAAAAAAAAACATAACTTACATTCATCATCCACACACATAAAAAAAAACCACCTACAAGCAGGGTTGCATAGGTGCGAGAGTACGGGTGCGGGTGCGATAGGATACGAGTGCGGGGATTCTAATTTTTGAAAATTTTAGGGTGCGATACGACAAGGATACGTTTATTTATTAATATTTTATTATATATAATACACACACACACACACACACACACATATATATATATATATATATCAAGAAATTATTCAAATATCATCAACAATTTATCATAAAAGTCTTGAATAAAAATTCAATCAATCTAAAACTAAAATAAATCTTGCAATTTAAATCACTACTTAACTAAATTTAGAAAGTTCAAATAAAATTCAAATAATATATAACATAATTGACCAAATTCGAATTAGTCACCAAATAAATTAGTCGTGTTTAATAAATAACGCTACTTCAATTTAAGTAAAATTTAAATATAAAATTTTTCAAAATCATACTTAATAGTTCATATTCATATATTGTACGCACAAATAAAAATTCAAAAAATTTAAAAAATAGTTCACAACTCCACAATAAAATCACATATATTTTAATTTTATTAATGAATATTAATATTATTTAATATTCTTTTGTTGTATCGTATTTTTTATTTTTTCTTTGTGATTTTAATATTATTTAATATATTGATTTTATTTATATTTAATTTTACTTTCAATTTTTTTTTTAAAAAGAAATAAACTTAATTTTTTTTGAAAAATAAACCCCGCCGCACCCGTATCCTATCGGATTCTTCTATAAAACGTATCCGATACGCGTATCCTAATTTTTTTTCAAAAAAATTCTCAGGGATACGCCACGTGGCGTATCCCGTGCGAATCCCACGCGAATCGTACCCGCACCCGCACCCGCACCCGCACCCTTCGCGTATCCGATTCTGCATACTTATATTTTTTGAAGAATCCGTGCATTATAGCCTACAAGTGATTTGCTTAGTTATTGTATATATGATAATGAAATGTTCTTGTACTAGCAGTGTTCTAAAAGTCGTTAGTAGCTAGTCGGTCGGACCACTAGGGTCTAGTGACTAGAGCGACTAGTCGAAGACTAGTCGGAAACACCAAAACGGTAAGTATAATAAATTGTTTAATAAATTAATAATATATTATGCATAAATTAATATATTTTAACTGTCTATTTTGTAAATTTTCATACAATTATTTACACTAAATTAAATTTATTGAGTTTGATTATGAAATTATTATTTATATTGATATTTTATTAAAAAATATTAATTTAGGCTCATGAATTAAATTGATGAACTATTATTTGGGCTCAATTATAATTTTGCTACTCATTCAATTAATTAGGCCCTCTCAGTGGGGGAGGTTTTTGATGATTAGATACAAAAAAAAACCTTATGGAGTAGGTTTTTAGCTATGTTGCACGGGTGCGGATACGTAGATGAGGGTGCGATACGATACGAGTTCAGGGATACGAGTTTTTAAAAAAATTAGGGTGCGATTCGTTAAGGATACATCTATTTATTTATATTTTATTATATATAATATCTAAAAAAATATATTTTATATAAAATTTTATAAACCAATTATAAATCATTTATATTTTTTATCACCTAAAATTTGAGTATATTTAATAATATAATATAATTATGTAAAAAAAATATCAATTCAAGTTACATTAGTTCAATACATAAATCATAGTAGTAAATTCAATCTAAAACAGGTGTCACACTATCAATTTAACTTATACGAAATAATAAAATTCAATTTAAATAATATATTTAATGCTTATAAATAGGATTCGTGCAGTGGATTCGAGAATCCGTTAGCTAGATTCGCCACGTGGCAGATGGATTCGCCACATGGAGAATCCGACACGAGAATCCAAGAATCTTACCCCTTTTAGGGTGCGGGTGCGAATCCAATACTGCATTATAACATTTTTAGAAGAATCCGTGTATCATAGGTTTTTAGCATTGTGGAGTGTCTTGGGTAGATACCCAGGTAGGGCAGATTCTACCTAGGTAGATGAGGAGAGAGAGAGTGGGAGAGGAATTCTACCATCATTTTCTTTTGTTTTTTAATTATCGTTGCTTTTTTGTTGTGTACAATTTCCATTTCTTTACTTTTTTTTTTATTTATTGTTCGGCTTTTATATAATTGAATTGTTCGTTTCCTTTTTTTAATTTGCAATTGTATTTTATTAAATTTACTTTGTGAAATTTTATTTTATTGTTTTGAGCAACACTTATGTAGAAATTTTTACTGTAGAAATTTTTTTAAGTTTATTTTATTTTTTATTTATTAGAAATTGGTGTATTGATTTAATAAAATTTAAGTAATATTAGATAATTAATAAAGTTGATAAATTAAATTATAAAAGGAATAAATATGATATTAATTGAAGTGGGTCCCAAAAAAACCTACTTTTGGGTTTATACAATGGGGATGAATTTAGTTTTGGAGGTAAATGTTTATTGTTTTTGAGGTGGCGCTGATGTGGCAGTCGGTTCTATGCATTGGAGAAGCCCTTAGAAGCAAAATTTGGCAGGCCCAAGGCCACTACAATTATTTTAATTTGATGATACTAGCCAGTTGTATATTTGACTTCTTCAAAATAAGGAAGGAAGAAGTGGGAATATTGTAACCACCATTACGTGAAACAATGAAAGGGCATGTTCTCACTGTCTTGAGGATTAGATTCTTTCTTCCTGTGCATAGAATATACCACTTTCACAAATTTAAGAAAAGAGCAGCAGTTTACTTAAAAAATCCAAGCGTGGGTTGGACATGGAGTTATCGTAAGGTTGATTCTTCATACCGCGTTATTTAATTTGGGAAAAATCACCATTTCGTCGGCGCCGCTGTGACGCTACCCGTATTTAAAAAAAATAGCAGTTTAAGCGTCGGAGATGTATTAAAAAGAAAATAGCAGATTAGTCGGCGCCTTATTGGAAGTCGGCCGCCTAATAGGAAAGTCGGTCGTTTAGACGCCGATTACATTTCAGAGTGTTTTTTTCCTGTGACTTGAGGTGAAATGGGTTAGCGACTTGGCCATTTTTTAGAACCTTGAGTACTAGCTATTAGTTTTCAATATAATCTCTTAGTTTGTATAATGTTTTACAATTTTCTAGTACTAATAAGAAATTTTCAATGTAATTACTTAGGAGTTTCTATAATCTCAATGTCCCAGATCAAATACCTTCTACCAAGCTGAAAAGTAACACTAACCATAAATCATAAGCATAAATGAAGCAGCCACAGGCTGAAGATTAACACCACTATCAAATCAAACCATAAGCATAAACATATATGCACAGAAAATGCAACAGCAACAAGCTGATACACAAAGTGTTTAGTAGTATTAATTGACACGACCACACTTATCACACACAAACATACAACTAGTTTAAATAAAACTCGACCTGAAAACCGACTATAATTTTTTTTTCAATTTCGACATACAACATAATACTATATCAAACTCAACAACCTGTTATATTCACAACCAAGATCTCCAAAACCAGTAAACTGTAAACCTCCAAACCAACGCCATTACATATTATATATAACATAACCCAAGACAAATAAATATACAAAAACGGAAGCAAAATAAGTCACGGTCCTGCCCGCAGGTCGTCATCTATGTACACAACAACTCAAAAAGCCTGCAAAAGCGCCGCAGCTACTTCAGTTTCATCACCAGGTCACATATCATCATGATTACCTACAATGCATAAGCTAAATGAGATTTATAAATCCCAGTAAGTAGAAATTATGCATGATGATGTGATTCTTTTGAAAACCTCCACATGCACTCTCTTTTGAAATCACCAATTTATTTATGAAGACTCTCCAGGGCCCTATCTAGACACACTGTTATACACCGGCACGAGCACACAACTCCAATATACACACAATCAAATGCCAATATATGTATCCCGACGTGGGGTCCATCCTCTTGTGGCCCAATTCAGGGTTCGAACCTCACATACGTCCCCATGTCCACCAAGAAGTCATCCCCTACACGCGCGACCCATGTCAGTGAATCCAGGGATCTACCCTCTAGGGACCACTGAGATCCATCACCAAACATGATCCTCTGTCCCCTCCAGAAGTCCCCCCACGGAAACACCCAATATAATCAAATAAGGTGTCGGCCCACACCAGGTAGCGTACACTAGGTTTCCACACTGGGTTTCCCTAGGCCGCTTCTTCCCAGGTCGTCCCTTACCACCCTCGGTGTATAATCAGTGGCCACTTTCAGAAATCAATTAATTTTCAATGAATGATATGCATGATGCTCGTGCAATCAATGACATTTAACAACAATCATAGATTATTGAACTCACATATTCAACTTGTATCAATTATGGAGCTCGCTGGCTCCTTCAACATCAACTGGAGCTCACAGACTCATTCAACATAACATATAGGGCTCACAGGCTCATTCCACATCAAATAGAGCATATAAGCCATTTTCACATATTCACATGATATAATTCACATATTACAATCTATTCAAATCACATGTTATCACTTAAACATAAATAATTTACAAAATAATATGTTTATGCATTGCAGTGCAAATGAATTTCTACTTACCTCGAAACCGCAAAGCGTTAATAATTCAACTTCTTAAACCTGATTATCGTCTTTCACTATACAATTTAATAATAAAGAATATAAATATTAGATCAAACTATGAATCACTTAACTATATTAACAAAGAATTTATCTTGCACATACATAAATATATACACATATATATATATATATATATATATATCTATCTATTTTATCATTAACCCTAATTACAAATTCGATATAACACAATACAACTAAAATTCTTCCTATTAAAGCTTAATATAATTTGTAAAGAATTATGTCATACACGACTTATATGCTTTGTAAACTATTAGCCAATAAATTATAATTTTGTATACTCAATTCGTCAAATTAATTAAAATTTCGCTAATTATTAAGAAATTAACAGTAGCACATGAATATTCATTAACCTAAAACCAACAATCATAACAAATAATCTAAAATTTTAACCTGGTGCAAACCTGAGGTAGACGACTTCAGAACTTTCTTTCTTCATTTTTTTTTCCTTTCTTCTTCGCGTCGCCAACTCTCGCGACTCACTCTTTCAGCAAGTTTTCCAATCTCTAATGTGAATATGAATTGGGTTTGATATATGGAATTGGGATAATAACCCTCAGACACCGCCTCCACCTTATACATATCTATTACATTATTATTATTATTATTATTATTATTATTATTATTATTATTATTATTATTTCTATACTAACTAACCGACTATATATATATATTATACATATAACTTAGCTGATAGGTTAACTAACCCACTAACTTTACTAATTCTTTTTCTTTATATTAAAAAAAATATTATAATATATAATTCTATTTATTTTATTTTCTATTTAATTACTACAATTAATCCTCAAATATCTACACTTTATTTATACCACTAATACCCAAATAATTTATACAACACATTTATCCCACTAGAGTCTCAATAAAATAAACTAGGATTTTCTCATTAAGAAACAAATAAATGCATATAACATTTTAATAAATAACTTAACATTCAAAAGTAAATTAATTAACACAACATCACAAATAGCATATGAGTTATATAAAATCAAATGTACTCAAATAGTAAATAGCATGAATATAATTAAACTGAACATAATGCATAAGATATATTCAAGGAATTATAAATTATCAAATAAATAAGTTAAATGCACATAAGGCATGTAATATATTTAAGCAGTTAGCATATAAATAAATAAAATGCATATAACACATGAAATATATTGACCAATGAGTAGTGAGAAACTCGGGTGTCGCATTAATTATCAATCTTAGGCCAATACAATCTGAAATCATTATGAGCACAAAAGTCATAAATTTAAAAGACCATAAAGATTGTAGTGGCTTATATGGACAAAAAATAAGTGGCTTCACCACACAAAAACGACTACCTTCTACCAAGCTTACATCTTTTTCCTTTCTTTGACATAGCAGCCTTAGTGAGGCTAGGCTGTGTCATAAATTTTATTTCATCCACTATTTGAACTCTCATACTATCTTCATAAGTCATTATAGTATTATCATTGACACCCCCAAATGGTCCTCCTTGTCCTTCAATGAAGCTTTGAGGAGTAAACGTCATATGTGCATCATTGATAGATGTTTGTAACTATCAAATATCAAGTAAACAACAATACTCTGATTATTAAGATGCAATAATATTCAACTAATACACTCTTGTAAGTACAAATTTTACAAGTTTTACATTAGTCCTCGATGATGGTCCACCTCCAATAAAATTGTTTGCAGTAAATGCATTAGGCACAAAATTCAATAAATTATACGAAAAATCAATAATTTCGAATTAGGGAAGAGGAACTTACGGATCGTTTTCGTAACCCATGATTGATTCGGAATTTCAATCTCCGATACAACAAAACAGAAGGTGGGAAAAAAACTGCGTCTATGACAATTTATACGCCTTTCACAAACTCAGTATATTGTTCAATAAATTGCTTATAATATATTCACTGCCAATGTTCATCTCTGTTGAAGATAATATTTGTGTATATATAGCAAAAAAAAAACCAGACTTATGAATGCAATTTCGTATCCCTATTTGTGTTGTGATCTTTGGAGAATGAATTTCATTTGGAGGAAGACTCTTATAAAATAAAATATTTTATAGTGTGAAATATGAGTAAGTCTTTAAGTATATTTTTGAAAAGTTGCACAATTTATTATTGAAAAATTACACAAATTATAATTGAAAATTTACACCATTAAAGATACATTTTTCAGGAATAATATGTGTGACTTTTCACTTTTCAGTAGTATTTTGTGTAACTTTTTAAAAATGAACTAGAGTTGCACGGTGCACCTGTTGCATTTAAGACTAAGGCGTGAAATATATTTAAAATAGTGTAAATCTAAAATTTACTTATGAGTTTGTGTTGGATTTTTTTTTTAAAGAAAATTTGCTCTAAATTTGTATTACTATATGGCAAAATGAGTGTTACTAATTTTAAAAAGTTAATTTTCTATATTTTAAAAGTAATTATAATGATAATATATATTTTCACAAGAACACATATGTGCTTCTTAATTGAATTTTATTCTTTTTGTTGATTTATATTGATAATATATTGTTAATGTAGCAATACATATTTTAATAGCTTAAATATGTTATATAAGTACAATATATATTTTTCTAAGAGGTTTTTGCACTTTTGGTCCCACATGACATGTATTATTTTAGAATTGGTCTCATACGATTTTTTTCTTGCACTTGTAAACATTACAAAACTTACATATTTGGTCTCAAACATTGACGGATCCATTAAATGCAAGATTTGCAGTGTTAGTCTCATAAAATTTACTCTTACTTAAATGTGTTCAACCCATTAATCTGTACTTTCAGATAAATTTTCCCACCATTTTGTACAATTTTTGGAGGGGAAAACTGATTTATTTCCCTTTTTCCCAACAAATTTCTCAAACTCCATTTATATATTAAAAAAAAACATAACTTACATTCATCATCCACACACATAAAAAACCACCTACAAGTGATTTGCTTAGTTATTGTATATATGATAATGAAATGTTCTAGTACTAGCTATTAGTTTTCAATATAATCTTTTATTTTGTATAATGGTTTACAATTTTCTAGTACTAATAAGAAATTTTCAATGTAATTACCTAGTAGTTTCTATAATCTCAATGTCCCACATCAAATACCTTCTACCAAGCTGAAAAGTAACACCAGTTTCAAGTCAAACCATAAATCATAAGCATAAATGAAGCAGCCACAGGCTGAAAATTCACACCACTATCAAATCAAACCATAAGCATAAACATATATGCACAAAAAATGCAACAACAACAAGCTGATACACAAAGTGTTTAGTAGTATTAATTATCAATCTTAAGCCAATACAATCTGAAATCATTATGAGAACAAAAGTCATAGATTTAAAAGACCATAAATATTGTAGTGACTTATATGGACAAAAAATAAGTGGCTTCACCACACAAAAAACTACTATCTTCTACCAAGCTTACATTTTTTTCCTTTCTTTGACATAGCAGCCTTAGTGAGGCTAGACTGTGTCATAAATTTTATTTCATCCACTATTTGAACTCTCATACCATCTTCATAAGTCATTATAGCATTATTCCTTTGTAATAACAAGTTTTTTCTCTTAGTCTTTCTCTTTGTAATAGCAAGTTTTTTCCTTCTTTTAACAATTGTGAGCTTTTTCCTTTAACAACTGTGGGTGTAGGAGATAACAAAAGTACCGTAATTTGGGCGTCCATTATTTACCAGGTTCTTTCTGCGCAACATTGTGCACCTGAAATCGATCAAAATACAATTGTGTTTGTCGTTGAAATTTGCCAAAAAATGAGAATGAGGATTAAGAATTTCTAACGTTCATTTTTTATAGAGAATAGGTCATGGCTTTCTTTTACTTCTCATTAAGTAATTTAATTAGTAATATATTGTTGGTCCCAAAATGAGTCTGAATCAGTGTATGGGGGAATACACTGATATCAAATTTTCCTTTTTCAGCAAATAACTCCTTAGAAACTCAGTCAACTGAAACTGACAGTGCTCACTAATACTGAAGTCTCAAGGACAGACAGCTCAGGAACCAAATACAATGAGTCCTGGAAGGTGCTCTGAGTGAGCTCAGTAAAGATAACCCACCTACTGACTGCTGAGAAGCTGGTCAGTTGGATAGCTATCTAAACAAGCTCTTTACGTGCAGAAGTGTGAGCCCTAAATTATACTCGTTTTAGTGTTTACTAAATTTTTTTAGCTTAGTTACTGAAAAAGTGGTTTAGGGACTGTGCTCAGATTTCAGGTTCAGGAATATTAGTTCTTCCTGAGTTATAAATCAATGTTGAATGCTCTACTGATCTAATGATATGTCAGTTCAAATATGCAAAGCAAGTAAATCAGCACACATAAGTTTAAAGTGGTTAAGAGACTCAAGCTCCTAGGTTTACGACCTGATTAAACAGGAACAATCCACACTTAGGATTGGTTCTTATATTTTAACGTGCTAAGGTGCACGAGCAGTCTCCTTCCTCTCTAAGGAATTCAACCCCTGGGTGGTTTTAAAAGTCACAGTCCTTCCCACTTCACCAACTCACAACTTAGAGTGGTTTAGCTTTCAGTTTCCAACTATTGTGTGATAATCCTTACAAACAAATCTAATGATAAGGATGTATTATCACTCTAAGCTAAATACAGAATAGATTCACTAACAACACTAGGAAAATTTAAATTGCAGAGTGTTGTAGTTTGAATTCTTTGAGCGCTTGAATCTTTGGTAAATCTCGACTTGGAAATTTGCCTTAACCTTGTTTGGGGCAAAACCTTCTGTATTTATAGTGAAGATTTATAGTAGATCCGTTGGAGGAGATCAAAACAAATCTTCCTATATTAGGTAGGTGGCAGCTTAGGAATAGACGTTTACTTTTCACCATACTGTTTTGGTGGAAGTCTGCTACTGCCGTCTGCGACTGTGAACATGAATTGAGTCTGTCAGCTCTGTACATATATGTGTCTTCATCTCACTGGATGCTTTTCAAATGGTTAGTTGTTGACAAGACTTTATGCTTCATCATACAATAAATACTTCGAGTAAATTGCACTTTAACTCAGATATAAATGTTTGTCTTTAGTGGATGTGACATTCTTTTTGTTCCCAGCCTTTTAGCATAAATGCTAAGTCCAAACGATCAGTAACCTTTTTTGTCAGGACTTACACAGTTGTTGAATGATTTTACTAATTGTAATGTTATGTGGCTAGTTAATCTATGAAAATCACTCAAACAATAATTCAAAGATGATAATTGGAATAATCAAGTGAAATGTAGAGAGAATTATAGAGAGAGAAATTTTATAAGTGGGTTTTTTGTATTGGGATTTCAGATCCTTACAAATGAGATATTTTTACATATTTATACCCTTTCTAAGGGTGAGGTGACGCTCACTTAAGCCACATAGTTTCTGGTGGTGACAAGTGTCCTCCACTTGTCACCCCCTGGATGTTCTACCCCACTAACTCTAGCCTAAATGACCCGAACCCTTCATACGGGTTCCTTAGACATCTTGTGTCTTCTTTCCTTCGAGGAAGGGGCGAGCAAGGGGGCGAGCATTGTGGCGAGCAACGTAGGCTTATCCTCTTGGCTTGCTGCCTTGTCACATCCAGGCTGAAGGCGAGCATGCAGGCTAGCAAGTGGGCGAGCATGAAGGCGAGCAACCTAGTCTTGACTTCATAGGCTTGTTGCTTTGCTATGCTTGGAGCTTCGGGCGATCAACTGGCGAGCAACTTGGGGAGTGGCCACGTAGGCTTGTTACCTCGACACCTCTGGGCTTGGGTGAGCATGTGGGCGAGCAGCTTACTCATTCCTGTTTGTTTATTATCTAATCCTCAAGCTTAGGTCCTTTTATCAACATTTGCCCCTCAGTATATGCTTTGATTTGACATCAAAGTATATACTGGAGTTGATCTTTATCATGCAGACGAGCAACTGGGCAAGCAATTAGGCGAGAAACTTAGCGAGAAGCATGGTGCTCGCCCTCCTGCTCGCTCTCTCTCTCTCTCTTCGGCAATTAAGGTGACGCTCCGGAAAACGAGGCGCCTCATCGTTTCGTGTGCCAATCAGTCGCACAAAAAGGCGTGCCTTTTCAGAAATTTTTCAAATATTTTGCAACTAGGTCCCTGAAATTCTTTTCCCTCTTTCACTTCGACCCGAACGTATAAATAGGGGTTTCTTGGTTACTATTCATCTTCCTCTTCATTCACTATTTCTCTCTGGAATTTCCCGGCGATCCAATCCTTAAGCTTTTTCCGATGACTTTTAGCAATCTTCACTATTCCGGCGAACAGTTTTGTGACTCAACATCCCAGGTAGTTTCTCGATTCCTTTCGTCTTTTCTTTACATTACCTTTATTTGTTTTTAATTTTTGCATGTCCATTTTGTGTATTTGTTCGTTGGTTTCTTTGCCAGAATTTCTGATCGGAATCTCGTTGATGACACTGCAATCCATAGTTAACACATCCTAGGATCAACTTTATCTTTTCTCCTTTCTTCTCGAATCCATGTCGTCATCTTCGAGTCGGATGATTTCTCACCGGAATTTGGAGAAAAGGCCAATGGAAGATGTGGAGGAAGGTGGCCCAATCGCCGGTCTTTCCTCGGTCTATCTTGTGGGTTCTGACCCCGAGGGTGCGGAGGCGGAACTTCCTCTGGGAGAGGGAGGCGAGCAAGTCGGCAAGCAATCGGGCGAGCAGACGGGCGAGCAGCCTCCTGCTTGCCTTGATTGTGATGACCCGGAGGACGTTGAGATGCTCTCCAGCAGTGATGACAGTGACGACTCCATCACCGAGTGGTTCGAGTCCATCGGCTTCCCACAACCTCATATGTCTGAGAGGTCCATTCCCGAAGGTGTTGCGCAAGAATTTGACTGGAGAGCGTATTACGACCGATACGTCGTCGATTTTCCAACTCCTTCTCGACAGTATCGGGAACTTGAGCAAGGCGACCGCACCCCTTATAAGGTGAACACTGTAGTAAGTATTATTGACGAGGATGACCTCGACAGTATCCGTAGGGAATATCACATCCCTTGTGATGTGACGATGTATGCTCCTCGGGAGAAAGAAAGAGCTGACTGCCCTCCGGAGGGTCTGACAGCCATAAATATCCATACTCTAGCCGCCGGTGTAACATTGCCCCTCCATCCTCTCATCGGTCGCTTCTTGGAGATGACGGGTTTGGCGATTACCCAATTGACACCCAACGCTTGGACATACTTGATATCCCTCTGTACTGTCTTTGCCTTGGAGAAGTACAAGAATCGCCTGACCCCTCAGGAGGTGAATAATACCCTTTGCCTAAGCAAATGCTCCGAGGAAGGCCAGGGCTACTATTACCTGAAGGCAAGGAGTGACATGAAGATTCTTGAAGGTTTGCCCAACAAAGTGAGGGACTGGAAGGAGCAGTTCTTTTTCATTGGCGGAGACTGGCGTGCACCGGACAACAACGAGGGTCTTGGGGGACGTATTATGTCCCCTACTGAGTTTGGCGAGTTGCAGCGTAGGACTTGTTTGTACATTGAATATTGCATTCGTTATAGTATCTAATGTCCCTTGCTTCTCGTGTTACAGGTTTGATCCCTCAGCGTTGGAGGAAGGCAAATCTTTCTGAGGAGTTTAAATTTACCTGTATCCTCGTTTACCGCCGGAACAAAAAGGATAGGACCTTTGATTACTTGAACAAGCCTAGCTGCCGTGTTGCCTCAGGGTTGATCACGACTCCTCACCACCTACGAGCTCAAGTTGCTCGTCCTGCAGGTATATTTGGTTTGTGCATTTCTTAGACTTCTTGGGTTTGCATGTTTGAAATTTTCTAACTCTTTTTATGCTTGCTGCTGCAGAAGTTACCATCGCCATCCCTCCATCTTTCAAGACCTTTAACCAAAAGTTTGGAATGGCGAGGACCAAAAGGGATCCCCCCTCCGTGGTGTTAGCTGCTCAACAGGCAGCCAAGGCGAAGAAGGGTGCTGGCACTGGTCCGAGCACACGATCTACTGCTCCTCCTCGAGCTCCTCGTACCGAGGTCCGACAAGCTCCGAGTGACTCCCCAAGTGGTGGCGGCCGTCGGTTACAACGAGGTGATGGCTCGCGCATTGAGCTTGAAAGCGAGGCTGCCAAGAGGGCAAGAGTTACAAGGCCTTCGAGCTCGGGAGGTTCAGGTCGGGTCGAGGCTCCAGAGTCCACTCTCCCCATTTCTGCTGGCACCCCGACTGCCTCCGCATCCATCCGCTCGATTGGTCAGCTACATGATACCACATACCTGGGATGGGACCAGGAACGGGCAGCTGGGTATGAGTCTCACACCTTTAACATCTGTATACTTCATGCTAAAATATCTAAGTATTTTCTTGTATGGCCCTTTAAGCAGGTATGACCCTTCACGTTATCAGCATCGTAGTCCACTGGTCCACCAGTTTGCACTTGCCCGTCCTCCGAAGTTTCTTAATGAGCTCAAGGGCCTGGTTCGAGGAGCCATTGAGTCTGCTGTCCATCACTGGACCTACCTCCAAGACGCCATCATCCAGCACCAGTCGTTGACTGACAACATCCGCACAGCCATGCATCACTCGAGTGGTGCTCTTATCACCGCTCAACGTGCCATCGAGCATGCTGTGACGTTGGAGAAGTCATATGCGGTGTTGAATGATACCCTGAGGAAGGAGAAGGATGAGATGAAGAAGAGAGTCACCACTTCTGAGGCCAAAGCTAAGGCTTCTCTGGACGCCGAACAATCGGCGATTGCAAGTGCTGAGAGGGCCCGGGCTGAAGCTGAGGGTCTTCGGGCCGAACTAGCAAGTGTCCGGGCACAGTTGGAGGAGAGCAGGGTTGCCCGGGGAAAGATTGCCGAGCTGGAAAGAGAACTCCAAGCCACCCGGACCGAACTCGTTGACCTAAAGGCTGCACACACCGACTGCTATACTGCTGAGGCCGTTGCGGATATTCGAGCGGAGTCCTCTGACTTCGGCTTTGTGTATGCCTTTGCCGAGAACCTGCGGGCCTATCACCATGCTGTTGGTGAGAACGAGGACCCTTGGAAGGCCTTGAAGAAGGAGTTCACCGACTTCCTTACTGAACGTCCTCTTAAAGAAGGTTTGGTGGTAGATATCGGGGATCTTGAGGAAATGGGAGTTGACTTAAGTGCTGTGCCTTTGACACTTAAGATCATTGGGGGAAACTATCCGCCTCTCCAGATTAACTCTGAGGATGATGCGATGGTGGACACCGAGGGTCTTTCTCCATTCGAAGTTCTCCCTGGTCTCTCTCCTTCAGGTGCCGGCGATCAGGCGGGCGACCACCCTGGCGAACAGCCCAGCGAGCAGGCCGGCCAAGGTGGTGGACCAGCTGGTGCCCAGGATGGCGAGCATAACGGCGACCAGCCTGGCGACCAGTAGAGAGATGGGAATTTTTCCTTATTTTCTTCTTTTGCAACTTTTGCTTCTTACGCCCTCGAAGGCGCTCCATATGTACCTGAACTTCCTTTTGATATTAATGAACTAACTATTTCCTCTTTATTGGATGTGCTTATACTTGCTTTGTTGTTGATACTTTTGCCTTAATTATTTAGTGCTCGCTTTTGATGTTTGGTGTTTTAATTGATTCGTCTTACTTTTCCTTTCACGGAATCGCGAATTTACACCTTTTACTCTTCATCTCTTTCGATGTAGGCTTATTAATTGGTAAGGACTCCCTTTAGATGGTATAACCTTAGGGTTAGTCTCAATACCTTGCCTTTATTGTGGACTTGTAAGTCTTTGAGCTTATAACTAAAGACATTTTTGGAAAGAGCAATTCGAAAGGAAACATCCTCTTTATTCAACATAATAATAACTTTACAGATTTGTCTCCGTCTAACACGGACCTGCTTGCCCCTATACATATTGGGTAAGCAAGTTTTCTTAGAATATTTACACAAGTCTTCACTGGTAGAATTTTTTTAGATGCGCCGCATTCCATGTGTATGCCGAAGGGTTGCCTTGCATATCCTCCAGGTCATACGTCCCATTTGGCCAACTTTTTGTTACTTTAAACGGACCTTCCCATTTCGGACCAAACACTCCAGTCGGGACTGCTAGTATCCTTCGCATCACCAAGTCGCCAATTTGGAATTTTCTATCTTTTACCTGTGAGTTGTAGTATTTCTCGGCTCGTCGCTTATAGACTGCATTCCTCAATTCTGCCGAGGTTCTTGTTTCTTCAATCAAATCTTTTTCTACCGCCATATAACCTTCATTTGCTTCCTCATTGTATTCGATTATTCTCCATGTCCGATGTTGGACCTCCACTGGGATGACTGCCTCAACTCCGAAAGCCATTGTGAACGGTGTCTCCCCGGTACTTATTCTGTAGGATGTTCTGTAAGTCCATAAGACTTCCAGAAGCTCGTCGGCCCAACTGCCCTTTCTTTCTTCTAACCGGATCTTTAGAATGTGTTTCAAGATTTTATTCACTGCTTCAACTTGTCCGTTTGATTGAGGATGATATGGTCTGGAGTAATGTTTCTTGATGTTCCAAGATGTGCAAAAATCTCTTAACTTACTTCCATCGAACTGCCTCCCGTTATCCGTGACTATTGACTGTGGTAACCCAAATCTGCATACCAGGTTCTTCCAAATAAAGCTTATCATCTTTTCTTGGGTTATCGTCGTTAGTGCTTCAGCTTCGGCCCACTTAGTGTAATAGTCCACGGCCACCACTACAAACTTTACCCCACCCTTCCCGGGAGGGAATGGGCCGATCAAGTCGATACCCCATTTAGCGAATGACCACGGACTATATACTGATTTCAACTCTTGTGCCGAGGTGTGGATACTCGGAGCGAACTGTTGGCACTTCAAGCACCTCTTAGCAAATCTGATAGCGTCCTTTCGTAGGGTTGGCCAATAGTAACCTTGCCTAATAGTTTTATAGGCTAAGGCTTGCCCCCCGGCATGGCTTCCACATATCCCTTCATGGGCACTTGAGTAATGGAAGTGAGATTCCTCTCTTGTATAATTGTCCTTTGACCATTGCGTATCTAGCAGCTTGTTTTACAATTCGCCGTGCTTCCCATGGATCTCCTGGTTGTTCTCCGTTGGACAAGTATTTCTTGATGGGTGTTCGCCAATCATTGGTAGACTGTAGTTGGCTATTGATTATTTGTTGCCCCCTCTTCAACACTTGATTAACATAATCAAATGTTGAAGGGTTAGTTAACTTTGTGATCACCACTTCTGAGATGCTTGGTTCTCCGGTGCTTGTAGCTAACCGGGCTAAAGCATCTGCTTGGGTGTTCTCTAGCTGGGGGATTTGCTCAATGTAAACTTGCTCGAATTTTGATATCAGGTGCGCAACGATCCTTTGGTAGATGATCATTTGTCGGTCTTTTACCTCGTATTCACCTCGAACTTGAGATACGATTAGCTGTGAATCTCTGAAAATCTGAAGTCTGGTTGCCCCCACAGCTAATGATAGTCTCAACCCCGCAATAAGTGCTTCGTATTTGGCTTCATTGTTGGTTGCTAGGAAGTCGAACCTTATTGCTGAAGTGAACACTTGTTTATCGGGACTTATCAGGACGACACCCGCTCCGGCTGCGGAACTTGTTGCTGAGCCGTCCACGTAGAGGTGCCATGGGTAAATACGTCCCCTCGTCGGATCTTGAGGGTAGGTTAGCTCTACTATGAAGTCTGCCAGAGCCTGCCCTTTGATCGCTGTTCGGGGTGCGTATGTTATACCATACTGGCTAACCTCTAGTGACCACTTTAATAATCGTCCGGCAGTATCGGGTCTATGTAAGACTTGTCTCAAGGGAAATGTTGTCAAAACTTCCACTTTATGGTCGAAGAAATATGGTCGGAGTTTCCGCACGCTCATCACTAGTGCATACGCCAACTTCTCCATTGGGGAATATCGTAGCTCCGCCTCATGCAGCACTTGGCTAACATAGTATATCGGGAGATGTGTCTTGCCTTCTGCACGCACCAAGGCTGAGCTTATGGCTACCTCTGATGCTGCCAAGTATAGGTATAGCTTTTCTCCTGGCACCGGTTTTGACAGGATCTGGGGATTACTGAGGTAGTACTTTATATCTTCGAATGCCTTTTGGCAAGCATCCGTCCATACAAAGTTGGTCTTCCCGGTTCTTTTGCAGATGCCCTTGCCTTTGATAGACTCGAAGAAGGGCCTATTCTTATCTCCGGATCTGGATATGAATCTGTTTAGTGCCGCGAGGCATCCGGTAAGTCTTTGGACTGCCGGTACATCCTTCGGTGGTCCTATGTCTAGGATACATTTGACTTGTGAAGGGTTGACTTCTATGCCCCGTTGACTTACGAGATGTCCCAAGAACTTACCGGATTGCACCCCAAAGCTGCTTTTCTTTGGGTTAAGTTTCATGTTATACGCCCTCATGATGTCGAATGCTTGTTTGAGGTGCTCCAGATGGTATTCTTTTCTAAGACTCTTCACTACAATGTCGTCAACATAGACCTCCATTGTGTCACCAAGGTGTTGGTCGAACATCTTGTTGACCAATCTTTGATATGTGGCACCGACATTGATCAACCCGAAGGGCATTCTCTTCCAACAAAATAAATTTTTGTTTGTATAAAAGGCTGTATGTTCTTGATCATCGGGATGCATGGCAATCTGATGGTAACCTGCAAAGGCATCCATAAACGTCATTAGTTCATGTCCCGCCGTGTTGTCCACCAGCTGGTCGATGTGGGGCAATGGAAAGTTATTCTTTGGACATGCCGCATTGAGGTCTGTGAAGTCTATACATAGCATCCATGTTCCATTCGGCTTCTTGACCAAGACAGGGTTCGCCACCCATTGAGGACATAGTGCTTCTTTTATGAGTTTATTGTCCAAGAGTTTCTTCACCTCGCCAGTCAATGCTTCATACTTATCTGGCCCATATTTTCTTCTCTTTTGACGGATGGGCCTCTTTGTGGGATCAATGTTGAGACGATGGCAAGCATGCTCTACTGGTATGCCCGTCATATCTTCATGCGACCATGCAAACACATCTAGATTGGTCCGAAGGAAATCCTCCATCCGGCTTCTATAAGGCTCCTCCAACTCTGACCCGATAAAGAGTTCTAAATCCTCTTTATTTGGATCAACTTGTATGGATCTGAGCTCTTCCACTGGTGTGGCGCGTCGCTTTTTATCTTTCCACCTGGGATCATCAATTGGTCCTTCGAGGTGCACTTCCATCTCCAAAGGGATGGGTTCATAACCTAACCGGGGCTCAATGTCCTCTGGGGCACTTGTCTGGCCTCCAGGTGTTGGTTCCATGTCACTGCTTATTCCGACTATGGTTGCAGGGTCTTGATCTTGGTCCTCCGGGTTATTTACCGTTTGCTCCTTGTTCGGCTGGTCTTGCTGGAATGCATTATCTATCTCCATGTCCTCCGGCGTTTGACCCACTTCCATCATTTCGGTGTCTATTGAGACATCATCTAAACTGCTTGGCTCGTCCTGGGATGGTTGTGATATCGGACACTCAAACACCAACACCTGGTTAACGGGCTTTTTCAAAGTTAATAGGCATTCCCACGCCTTCTTCTGGTCCCCCTTGACCGTACCTGCACCCTTGAGAGTTGGGAATTTAATACAATAGTAGTAAGTAGAACATGCGGCTTTAAATTCAGAAATGAAAGGGCGGCCGAGGAACCCGTTATAGGTGGATGGTTGATCTACGACTAAGAAATCTAACAACCTTGTCATCCTCCTTTCCGGGTCCTCTAGCGCTACAAGTTCTACGGGCAATCTTATTACACCTAGTGGGACAGTCACAGCCTCTCCGAATCCCACTATTTTGTGATTACAATCCTCTATATAGGATTCGTAATCTCCTAATTGGTCTAGTGTCTTCTTGAACAGGATGTTTGTGTAGGCTCCAGTATCCACTAGCAGTCGGTGCACTCTTGCGTTCATGATATTGGCACTGATAACCAAGGAGTCGTTATGCGGTGTAAGGACCCCTTCGAGATCTGCTTGTGAAAAAACCAAATCTGTAGTTGGCTTAGTAGTTGCTTTCGATCCGGACCCCATCTCCTGCACTTGTCTGACCGCCCGAATTTCTGCTTTCTTTTGCCTCTTTGACGTTATACGACCATCTACCATCCCTCCAGCCGAACCAATTTCTTCAAGTACAAGGATCTCTCGGTTAGGTTCCAGATGTGTCGGCCTTGCTAGTGGACCTCTCGTTACTTGTCTATTCGGGGCCCTCTCTGCCTCATCACTACCTTCATCATCTGAGGCTTCTTGTCTTGTTTGACGCTGCCTTTTCCCCGGAGCTTTTTTAACAAATTCGGCAAGTTTCCCGTCTTCGTAAAATTTCCACAACTGTTTCAACAGATCGCGGCACTCACTAGTGAAGTGCCCGATACTTTGATGATACGCACAAAATTTATTCGGGTTTAGTTTGCTTCGATCCTGTCTGATCCTTCGGGGTGCAGCCAACATATCTTGATCCTTCACAGCTGTGAAGACGTGGTCAATTGTGGTAGTCAACACTTGGTTTAATTTTTCTTTGTATTCCGCTGTGTCCCCAAATGATTTCAAGTTTTTTGGGGCTTTGTAACCACTACCACCAGGCTTCTTCCCATTCTTCTTCCCATTCTTCTTATGATCAACCTCTGGACCCAATTATTTGGCCATTGCTTCTTGCATTGCGACTTACACACCGGCTTTGTGGCGGAACTCAGCATATGTACTAGGACAAGCTAGATGCATTTCTTTCCACAGGTCCGTTCCTTTACGCAGTCCCGCCATGACTGCCACAATCTTTGTATCGTCACTGACTGCTTCACCTTCCAGAAGGATTTTATCAAATCGTTCCAGATATTGCTGGTCAGTCTCCTCGGCCCCTTGTGAGATGTTGGCCAACCTGTGCTTTTGTGTCAGATACGTCCCGAATCCCAAAAAGTGGGACAGGAACTCCCGGGTCAACTGTCCAAATGATTGAATCGACCCAGGTGTCAAGGCTGAGAACCATCTGTGTGCACGGTCTCCAAGAGTTAAGGGAAAGTTTTGGCATTGCGTCGCGTCCAATGCCCCCATTGAGATCATATAATCGGCGTACTTTGAGATGTGAACCTTGGGGTCAGACTCTCCTTCGTACAGCACTAATGAGGGAAACTGTATCTTCTTCTGGATGGGTGCAGTTAGGATGACTGGTGACAATGGTGATATTGGAAGTGACGTGTACGTCTCAACCTTGTCTTTGATAGCCACCTGGTGTTGCAAGTCTTCCACAGCTTTCTTCAACTTCTCTATCTCTAGAACTGATGACCCCCGGGACGATCCCCCTCCTTGAGGCTGTTCCGGGTGCACCTCATGACGATGTGCTGCCCCCGGCAGTCCCTCACTTCGGGCAATCTCTCGGTGTGGTCGCTGGAGGTTACTCGCAGCATTTGGTCCTAACCTCTCGGACGCCCGTCTCCTCAACCTTTCTTGTACAGGCCTGCGTTGATGCCGAGCATCAGACTCACAAGGCTCTTGGCGGTACGAATGCTCCGACCTTCTACCTTCCAAGTGATGACTTTGATTACTGCATCTATCACCTTGTGACCCGTCAAAGCGCTCAGGTTGATCATGTGCTTGGTCAGCTGGTCGCCCGTCTGCTCGCCCAGCTGGTCACTGGTTTGAGCGTTGGGGTTGTGGTCCAAGGCGATCAGACATTTTCTGCTTGCCTTTTGAACTTTCGGGTACGACACGTCCACTACTGGCTTCTTCCTCCTGAGGGTGGTAGCTTGTTCGGGTATCATGTCTCGTCTCAGTTTGGGCAACCTGAATCACCGGTTGACGTGTTACTACCATCTGCTGTCTTTGTAATTGTTTCAGGGTGGTCATCGCTCTCTCGATATCCTCGGGTGTTCTAACCATTGATTCAATGGTAGTTTCGATTTGTTGACCAACTGGAGCCGCCGGTAAAGCTGGGACACGTGCTTGTTCTGTCCGACGGTGTCCGGATGGTCCCCTTCCTTTCCACCTTCGACTCGTTGAGGTGGTGTGGGATTCATCGTGGGAGGCCTCATACATATGTCTCGTCATTGTTCGTGGTGACAATTGAATATAGTAAATGAGTTTTCAAAGAAATATTTTCTAGTTCGTGTTTTCAAAGACAGCAAATTCTTGAAAACACTCACAATTGAAGATATTCCTCAAAATTCTCACTAAACTTCGAAGGGCGTTCTTCGTGTTCTTCGGAATAATGATGAGTAATTACCTGATTCTTCAATCGACGGAGGTTCGAGCCCTCCTTCTAGCACCAAATTGTTGAATGATTTTACTAATTGTATTGTTATGTGGCAAGTTAATCTATGAAAATCACTCAAACAATAATTCAAAGATGATAATTGGAATAATCAAGTGAAATGTAGAGAGAATTATAGAGAGAGAAATTTTATAAGTGGGTTTTTTGTATTGGGATTTCAGATCCTTACAAATGATATATTTTTACATATTTATACCCTTTCTAAGGGTGAGGTGGCGCTCACTTAAGCCACATAGTTTCTGGTGGTGACAAGTGTCCTCCGCTTGTCACCCCTGGATGTTCTACCCCACTAACTCTAGCCTAAATGACCCGAACCCTTCATACGGGTTCCTTAGACATCTTGTGTCTTCTTTCCTTCGAGGAAGGGGCGAGCATTGTGGCGAGCAACGTAGGCTTATCCTCTTGGCTTGCTGCCTTGTCACATCCAGGCTGAAGGCGAGCATGGAGGCGAGCAGGTGGGTGAGCATGAAGGCGAGCAACCTAGTCTTGACTTCATAGGCTTGTTGCTTTGTTATGCTTGGAGCTTCGGGCGATCAACTGGCGAGCAGGCCAGCGAGCAACTTGGGGAGTGGCCACGTAGGCTTGTTACCTCGACACCTCTGGGCTTGGGTGAGCATGTGGGCAAGCAGCTTACTCATTCCTGTTTGTTTATTATCTAATCCTCAAGCTTAGGTCCTTTTATCAACAACAGTGTCAGTAAGATGAACACTCAGCCCGATTACTCAGGTTACTTCCGCCTTCACTTAATATGCTCTGTCCTGACTGCGCTTAGAACAGTCAGTAGAACTCTATCAGTGGTCTTCGCAGGATTTCCTTTTCAGGATCGATCTTCTCAGGAACTATCTCCAGGATCTTCAGGATAGTTTACTTGAACTTGGTCTTCATTGTGTTTTCTGTCCTCAAGGATGGTTCTTCATGACCTCAATCTTCAGGACATCTCCTTCTAACTTCAACCTTCAAGATGGTTCCCCCTGAACTGAGTAACTGTGAATATAAAACAAGTCTAACATATCCTGAACTATTCCTGAGTCTATACAATCCTGAAACTGTACTTAGGCACATTCATCTTTTCAGGGTTTTGGTATCTGAATCAAAACTTAGATAATATCCCAACAATTTCCCCCTTTTTGATGATGCCAAAACCTAACTATCCCATCTCGACCGAACTGAAAAGATGACCTCCAACAGCTGATGTAACTTAGTCTATAAGAGGGAAACATAGAAAGGTTAGCACAATTCTTGATAAGGAAGGAGAAATTAAATGGGGAAACAACGAGATGTTGTCTCAGAAATGTAAAAGTTCCATTGATATTTCAATAAGTACAAAGTCGTGAACTATTACAATTGTTTCCTGAAAATTTCTAAACTTCATCCTCTCACTTCTCCAAAGAGATCTGATATTTGTTCAGCACGTGGAGAGTTGTAGCATGAAACTTCTTCGCATAATTCAGGGAGTCAGAACGCTTCACGACCTCAGTAATCTTATCCTGACGCTGCCCAGATGAAAGGATACTCCAAGTGTTGGATACAAGTAGTGCATATTCTCGGGAGCCTTAACCTGAACACCCTTCTGGTCAGCAAAGCAACAATCTCTCCCCAGATATCTCCAGGGCCAACCAGTTGTGAAAGATGGTTTCCTTGTCCTCCTGACTGTCTAACCAATTTCCAACAACATAGAAAAGTTCTACAAAGTCTTTCTTGATGGGCAACCATCTCTCATTCAGTCCTTTGGGAACGAGAAATCATCCACATGTTCCCAAAGTACTAGACCATGTTCCAGAGCAACCTTCTTCTTGTGAACAGTTCTCTTCTTCCCTGAGCCTCCAGTATCTGCCCTTTTCTTCTTCTGAACCCTCAAAAAGAACCTCCACCTAGCCTTTCAGCAGATCAAGTTATGTGGTCTGCTTCTAGTCTGAAGGGCAGTCTGAATGGTCAGCTGATCAGAAGTCCTCTTTTTCCTGACCAACTGGTCTTCAAGATAAAGAGCCTCGTTCATTTCGTCATAAAGATCCTGGACTGTCACATCTTTCTTCTTCTTCAAAGGCACAATCTCAGGTTCAGTAGCAACATGCTTCCTTTTCCGAATGGGACTTCAGCCTTTTGGACATCACATTAGCCAAAGGCCTCAGTTTGCGTCCAATCTTGAGCTTTGTTGGCCTAGACTTTCGAGCTTTTAGAGCCTCTCCTGATGCCCCAGCAACCCCGGCTCTGGGAGTTATATCATCGGCCGGTGCACTTCCCTCTGAAGTCGCACCCTCCACATTTTCAGAATCCAGGTAGGATGGTTTCTGAATTTTCTTAGTCAATACACCCTCAACTAAGCGACCAGCCTCAGGGATCCTTGCTTGGACAACTCAGATGAAGTCGTCCGTCTTCAGGATGTGGGCAAACCCAAAGATGTAAGATGCATTGCATATTGCCCTCTCCTCCTCCGGAAGAGCGGTCCATCCTTTTTTTTCTTAGCCAAAATGGCTATTTCTTGATAAGTGGCTTTCCTGGTGTAGGCGTAGGTCCTGGGTCTGATTACTTTATCCTTGAAAGCACCTATCAGAGAAGGGAGGTTCTTTTCCACAAAGCTACATGCCTGAGTACGTGCATTCAACTCGAAGGGGGTGAAGTTTAAAAGGTCAGGAACGGAAGTGTCTTCTTCTTCATCATTGTCAGAAATGACCATTTCTTCCCTCTCAGGAGCTGGCTCAGGCGGCCTAGCCTTATCCTTCGATTTTCCAACAACACTTAGTAGAAGATTATCATCATCATCTTCCACAGACTTCTGCTCTTCCTGATCTTCCTTTGCGTTCTCCTCCTCTCGAGTCTCCTCCTCAGCATGCTCTTCCTGAGCCACCACCTGCTCATGATCATCCTAAGCAACATCCTGAGCGATCTCTGGCTTGTGTTCCTCCTAAGAAAAATCAGCAATCAGAACCTCCTCCCGAGCTGGCTCAGATTTCTCAGTTTCCTTTGGCTCTTCAGCAGCCGGAACCTGAGATGGTTCAAGAATCTCAGCAAATTGTCTTAGCAGCCTCAGTAGCAACAGTCTCCTGATCTGCCTCAGGGCCTTCTCTTCCTCAGAATCTTCATCGATGGCATGAAGAACCTGATCAACTTTAGAGGTTGGCTGAGACTTCCCCTCAGAGCTCTTCTTCCTGATTTTGTTCACGTCAGGCTCAGACCCAGAAGTAGCCTCCTTCCCCTTACTCTTCTTCTTGTTCTTCTTCTTCTTCTTGGTAGACTTCGAACGCTTCTGAATATCTGCATCATCCCAGAAGTAGATCAATCTCGAGGCAGCTCAATGAACTCCTTGATATCAACATCTTCATATTGCAGAGTCTGAAGTAGAAGAGAGAGACGAGTGTTAAAATTCAGTTCTTTGGCAAAGATCACTGAGTCATCTTTCTTCACCACCTTGGCGTGTTCAACAACAATTCTTTGAATGAAGTATTCTTCCCAATCAACATGTGCAAAATCGAACAAGGCAGCCATCAGTTTGATCTTGGGAAGTGAAATTTGCTCAGTTTCTCCAGTTGTGCCCATCACACTGGATACCACCACTTCAAAAAGCAATTTATACTGAGGTTTCAATAGCTTCTTATCATCTAGGTCTTGAACTTCTCAGGCCGAGCCAAGAAGTAATCTAAATATTTCTGCTTCTTGCCCTTAGCATACTCCGCGTGCAACATCATCTCTTGACCTTCCTCAGCATGGGGCAACTGATACACCTCCCTTACCAGTTGCCTGAGAGCAATAGTGACCGAATTCTGCTCGATAATGGTCATCCTCTCTGATTTGGTGGGACAGGTTTTCCTGAGATAGATTCAAGACATCAACTCACCATCCTCTCCTTTCACCAGCTTGGCATAAACCGAAGCAACCAAGGTAGGGCTGAGTGTCAGAGGCATCATCTGCACAAATCTCAGTGTCTTCAAGTTCTGGAAGACCTTCCAAACCTTCTTCACCTCCTCCATCTCGGAACTAAAGTTGAGGATGGGCTCGAAATGGATCATCTCCTTTAATAATTTAAGGTCAGTATAAAACTTTGCCCTTGAAGACTCAGTAGAGTCATTAGAAATACCAGATGTAGCCATGAAAATGTAGAGAGGTATGGAACGTAGAGAGAAATAAGGGTTTGAGAAAGATAATTGCGTGAAAAATGTATATTTTTGCTCAAACTGCCTTATATAGGCAAAATTAATTTTTCAAGGACGGTTGAGATTTAAAAATCTTTTGAAATTTATGATGTCAGGTTAACAAGCCTTTATTCTGTACTACATAAACTTTATGTGTACAATTGGTTGCATTCTTCAAACACAACACTTTTGACAAAGGAACAAGCAATTTTAATGTTTAAAATTGGGCATATGAAGAAATTCAACTTAGGACAATCTATTTTCAATAATGTTCTTTCATATGTTGGAGGTAAAGGGTTATTACCTTACCCCAATTTGATCTTTAAATTGCTTGAAGACAAAGAGTTTGAAAGGAATCCAAGAGATTAGACAATCAGCAGTTTCACAACAAATATTGGAATTTCAAATATTTTGCTGTCAGGTCCAAGAGTTATTGATCATTCTCTCCAGAATCCAACTAATCAACCTCAAAGAGAATATGTTCCAACAGATTCTACTCCAAATGTTGGCACATCCTCTGCCAACATTTACTGCGATCATTCTATTACTTCTATTACTTTACCTTCTGATCATATTTGTTCACAAATTAATGTCTTGCAGAGCACCATTACTAGCATTGAGCAAACCCTCAATGATTTGAAGCTCAAAAGAGAAAGTTGGAGGAGCTTCTTTCTACTCCAACATGGGGAGTAAATGTTGTTGATGTTGGTGATGATGAAGCAAGAGATAATGAAGCTGATCCGAGTGGTGTTCATCTTGAGGAGATTGTTGATCCTGTTGTTGATTAGGATATTGTTCCAGATCCAATTCACATTGATGTTGTTCTAGTTATTGCTAACAGTGCAAGTGTTGCTGCAAATATTGCTGCAGATGTTGCAATATCAGATGCAAAATGAAGTAAAGCCAAAAATAGCATACATTATGTGGGAGAATCAACTATGGGGGTGTCTGCGCTGGTCTATGTGGATGTAGTTGACGATTTCAGCTCTTTACTTCTTCATACTTCAATATATTCAATCTCATATGTATTACTCTATTTTATGTTTTTAATTGTGTTGTTGGTGACGAATAATAGTTTTTAGGGACTTACTTTTCTGTATTTATGACCTAACCACATTGTTTTGGTACTTAGTGAAATAATCTTTATTTATGTTATTTTTATTCTGTTCAAATTTGGTGAGCAATGTGATGTCATTTGCATGATATTGATTTGCAAAATTCTATTATTGACACATTTTACTGAATAATCTAACATCAGGTGTGTTGTAGTAGAAAGACCAAATTGCTGGAGATTGTTGATGTTCTGCCTAGTTTTGTGCAATATGTTGCAACATGTTCTAGCAACATCAGAATTTGTACTTTCTTCTAAAACTAACTCCGATTATTATATTTTGTCTTTCAATGTCTAAACATGTAGGTTGAAGACCCAATTCAGTTTTGATCAAGTTGTTGCAATTTTAGAGTGAGCAGTTGAAGACTTCATGAGCGATTACAAAGAGAGTGGAGGATAGTGGAAGGAGCTTCTACATTATACTAACTGTGATTTAAAAGTGCTTACATGCAGTATTTGTTGCCTATATATGGAAGATGTATGAGAAACACAAATAAGAGTCCAACCCGATTGAGATCTCTATGTAGCAAGTCTAGGTTCTAGTTAGGATTGTTCTTCACGTTGTTTGATAGCTACCACGCTTCACAATAGTGTTGTTCAATAGCTTTCATGCTTTACAATACACAACTTTCTATAGAGTCGTGATTAGCCTAGAGATAGGTTAGACATACACTTCATAGATCGTATTTACGGAGTATGTTCTCTCTTTATATCACATATATCAGATCTGATTGTTTATTGTTTGTATCACTACTCAATTTAGGGAAGTTTTGTCATGAGGCACTCATACTATTTATAGTGTATGAAAAGTTTTGAATTCTGTTTGCAATTTCTGTTTAAGTCTTTCATTGTGTCAATGTTGTCTAATTTGTTCTAACATTATTAATAACATTCTGCAAACAGAACACGCACACACCCACACCCCTTTCAAATGATGTACACAAAATATTATGGTGAACAAGAATATTTTAATAAGTATTATAATATTTGATTGCTATACAGATAGATGATATAAAATATTGTATATGAACTAATACCATAGGGCATATGAACTAACATCATACTTTATATAAATTAACACTGCTAGTGTCATGCTTATCACAGTAAATGTAACACCATATTATATATGAATTAATATTATTTGCCAAAATGTGTACTATTACATTAATTGAAATACGTTGTGCACGAAAATTCCTAACTATAATTCAAATAATACCCAGTCTTACGCTTTGTCATGAATTGTTATTTGGATTTTTTTAATTGTGGTGTTATTTAAAGTTAGTTTTAAAGTGATTTGTGAATTTTTAAATTAATATTAAATATAAATATTTTGTTTTACATATTTATTTATTAATAAATACTACCTCCGTCCACGAAAAATACGCTTAGATATTTGCACGTGGTTTAATGCAATATGTCGGAAGATATTACGGGATATTGTGAGGTCCGATATGAATAAATAGAATATTGTTGGAAAATACATAGGACGTACTTTTCAAAGATATTCTCTTTATTCATATCGAACCTCACAATATCCCGTAATACCTTCCAACATATTGCATTAAACCACGTGCAAATATTTGAGCTTATTTTTGGTGGACGGAGGGAGTAATTTTTTGGTCTGGTGGCCCATTTAAAGTTAAATTTGACCTTAAAAATAGAGGTCCAGTTGGTATCAACCCAGCTCAATCGTTTGCTTCATCCCTACACGTATATGCTCCAGTGGTCTAAGTGTCATATTTTTGCTTGAGAGACATTTTTTCAATTATTCTGTGAGTTTATTTATTTATTATTTCTAGTTTTCTTTTCCTGATTATCATTTCTATTTTTTCTATTCTTTTCTTGATTTTTTGGCCTTATTTCTTCATTTTATTTTCTTGATTTTTATATCTTATTTATTTACTTATATTTTCTAATTCATTTCTCTTTCCCTCATCTCACTTTTGGGTTCTTACCCTGATTTTTATTTTTTCAATTCTTTTCCTGATTTTACTACTTATTTATTCATTTCTTTTTATGATTTTCTATCTTATTTCTTCATCTTCTATTTATAATTTTCTTTAATTCTCTAATTTTCTTTGTGTTTTCATGTTTTTTGATCAGTTACACGAAGGGGCGGTTTGTATAGTATATTTACAAAGAAGGACAGAACCAGGTGGATTAGCTCACATGACCACCGAACTCCTTACTTGAGTGAATGACTCGGATTTGATTCCCTCTGGGAAATAATTAAGGGAGATATAAGGTTGGCTTTGAGATAATTCTTGGAGTGTTTGGAGACTTGGTGAACTAACTTCTAACAACTAACATTTACCGATCACAGAAAATTTACTAAGATGGGCAAGCGTGCAACTTTTACAATATTTACATGCTCATTTTGAATTTTATTTTGAGTGTGCATTTTTTATAATTTTTGCACGCTTATCCCTCTTTGTATATTTAGAATAAAGTGTGTCCTCCTTTGTACTTTTTCCCTTTTTTTCCTTTCTGTCTCTTTTCAATTTATGTTTCTATTTGTCTTTAGTCTCTCCTAAATTTATGTTTCTTTCCTTGTTTTTAATGCTTTCGTCTTTATAGTTTTATCCTCATTTTTTTGTCTTATTTTCATTTCCTTTTACGTAATTATTTTTAGAGTAAGTATTGTGTGAAAATAGTTCACGATAAATTTATCATGAAATTATTTTAAAGTATCAAATATTTGGTCAAGTGTATCAAAATATGCATTAGGTGTATCAAAAGTTGAGATCAATACAGAATTTAATTGACCTCAACAATTTAGTACACCTGATGAGATTTTTGATACGCCTGGTTAAATGCTTGATACTTTAAAACTAATTCATGATAAGTTTATAATAAACTATTTTCATACAAAATTTTGCCTTTTTTATCTTTATTGTTATTTTCATGATTTTTCTCACTTATTTCTTGCTTTTCCATATTTTTCTATCTTATTTCTTCATTTCTTCTCCTTATTTCTTCATTTTCTTTAATAATTTTCCTTTTTGTGTGTGTTTCTTTTCCCTTCCTCTTTTCACTATCGCTTCTTTTCCTGATTTTTCTATTTTTCTCTTTTCATAATTACTATTCCTTCCATTTCAAGATAATTTGCACATTTTCTTTAGTAAATATCTAGCATCAATTTGCACACTATTAAAAAAATTAAATTTAATGCACACTCATAAAACTATACTCATATTTATCATGTATTACTCTTTTACCTAAAAATATTCTTCCGTCCGGGTATATGTTTCTCGTTGCTTTTGGGCACACTGATTAATATAAAAGTGAAAAAGTGTTTTTTTTTTATGAAAAACAAGTTCATATATGTCATTTTGTGTAAAAAAAGAAGGAAATAAAAATAAATAAATATTATATCCGATTGATTCTGATATAAATAAAACGAGGAATTTGATTTTGGGAAATAAAATAGAGTTAGTAAAATATTAATCAGAGTTATGTTTTTCAAAATATTGGCATTGTCAGTTTCACACTTAAACAATTAAAATCAGAAAGAGATAGAAGAAGACTCAGACTCTATTTTGCAAATGAAGTAAAATTTTCATAGACTATTATATAGTCTACGTTGCCGTCAAGGCAAAATAATTCACTATTAAGAATAATGAATACAAATAAAAAACAGTTTGATCTAACTGAATCTAAAGTGTCAAAATGTAAAATACACTGCCAAAAATGATCTATCGTGGAATGCTAAAGAAATCCTATCTACTAACTGTTGTTTATATGGAGTGTATACGAAATACAGAACACAAAAGTACTGCGAATTTTAATAAACTGGAAAAATAAAAAAAACAGAGAACAGGGAACGAAACCGAGTCAAGGTGAAACCTTTTCCCGCAAGACAATATACGTCCTGGCTAGTGTTCACAGGATACATGTAATCATCTCCAAAGGTAAAACGATTTACGTCTCTATGTTAGTAGCACTGTTAAACACAGAGGAAAGGCGAACGTACGAGGTATATGAACTGAACTGAATGACTAATATGCAGAAAAAGAATAGAGAGAGAAGGACTCGAGATTCTTATTTTTGTAAAAAATGATAGGATGCAAGACTTCCCTATTTATAGATGCGAAGTAAAGACTCAGCAAGGATTGATCTGATAAATACGTAGTAGATATCCCACGATTTTAGTGGGCAGATTTAACCGCATATAATGCGGAACCGACGGATGTATCAGACTCTATGAATCTGGACTGCTCTGGAACCTTCCAGAAGACGATCCGACGGTCCATATCATAGATCGCAAGGATCAATGACGTGGCATTGACACAGTATTAATCTTATCCGGAATTTAAATATTTAAGTATTTAAATTTTGAATCAGATACACTAACTCATCCGGATTGATGACGTGGAGCATCCAACGACTCAGATTAAATTCGTATGGATTGAGCTTCTTCGGATAGCTGACGTAGACGATCCACAGAGGTATTCCGGGTCACCAAAATGAGTCGACCCATTTCACATTTTTGGGTCTCTAAAAAGATATAGAGAGTGGGCCAAAGGCCCAAAGACCAATTGCCAAGATCCAAGGCCACGGCTCGGCTCGGCCGGCCGTCCGGACGGAAGGCAGCGGCGGCACGCGTGGCTTATGGGAGAGACTCCCTTAGCCTAATTTGAATACCATCATGAAACTCCTACATATATGCCATGAATTTCTTCATAGTTTTTCCAATGTGGGATAGTTAAAATATTTCTTACTTTTAACTTAATCCCACAAGTACACTCTACACATGAATTTATATCCACACTTTAGGAATTAATTTCTCACTCACCGTAATTCGGTTTTGAGAATGAAAAATACCGCGATGATTTACTCCGCGAGTAGAACGCATCGACTACATATAGTCTAATGGAAATTACCATTTTTCCCCATTAAATTGGTCCAACTAGAGCATTTAAAGCTCATTTTCAAAACCAATTCCAACACTAACACCCTAGATAAATCTAGCTCGAGAAATAATAGCCCTACTAGACTGGATGCACTAAACACTCAACAGCTAGCTAGTACTCGATTGGATTTTTCATTTGAATGGTTGAAGTGTTGTCTCTATTTATAGATGGTTGTTGATATGCAACCTCTATTCCTAGATCCTTTAATAATGATCTAGAGAATCTTCAAGTAACTGTCCAGTAATTGTCCATGTTGTTCTTTTGGTAACCGTCAGTGTTCCAACTCAAATGCAATATCATAACTGTCGGTCAAACTAGCAATTATTCTCTCCCTCATTATCTGTAATCAAATGATCTAGAATCATCCCCTTTATTCATCAACGTGGTAGATCCTTCTGAAATATTGGAGAATGGTCTTGATCATCAATCATATAGTCAATCGTAGAGAGTAACATTAAGTGCAACATGAGAATAAAAATAATTAACACTTGATCGAAAGGTTAAATTATTGATGTTGTGCCAATCAAAGTATCATTGGTGATAACACCAACATCAATAAAAAGTATAAATAATGTGATGAAAAAATTAAAAAAAAGTAATTGGAATAATGTAAAACACAATGAAAATAATAATAATAAAGTAAATAGTAATTTCTAGAAAGAGCAATACTTGCGTAGAAATTTCTATCGTAAAAATTATCTATAAATATATAAAAGGAGAAGTAACTGACTATCCTATTGGACTTTCTTGGACGAGTGTACTGCTACTCGCGGTCAGTGTTCTAAAAGTCGGCCAAGTCGGCCGACTAGTCGGCGACTAGTCGCTAGTCGGCCCTTGGCCGACTCGTTATACCTCAAATCGGCCAAAAAAAATGTGTGGGCCTTTAGTCGGCGTCTAGACGCCGACTAGTTGGGTCTAGGCGCCCAAGTCGCCGACTAGGCGCTGAGTTTTTTTTTTTTTTTTTGCTGAATTGTAAAATCCAAAAATTCAAGCCCTAAATTGAAAATCAAAATAACAAGTTAAAGATATACAATTATCATTAAATTAAAAATAATTTGGTTTTGAACCTCCAAAATTTTGCTTCTAATTAATTCAATGAGTAACAAAATTATAATTGAACCCAAATAATACATCAATTTAATTCATGAGCCCAAACTAATTTTTTTAATAAAATATCAATACAAATAATAATTTTATAATTAAGCTCAATAAATTTAATTTTGTATAAATAATTGCATGAAATCTTACAAAATACACAATTAAAGTAAATTAATTTAGGCATAGTATATGACTAATTTATTAAATTATTTATTTTATTACCGTTTAGGTGTTTCCGATTAATCCCCGACTAGTCCCCGACTAGTCGCTCTAGTCGCTAGACCCTAGTGGTCCGACCGACTAGCGACTAGCGACTTTTAGAACACTGCTCGCGGTTTTGTGTATCCGTGGCCTGCACGCTCACTTTATGTTTGATAGTCTGCAATGATAATTTTTTTTAATTTTAATTAAATTAAATGACAAATTGAGTATTGTTATGACTTGTGGATTGTCATTTGGGCTCTCATATTAATTGCCTAATTTTAAATGATATTTGTAAAACTGACCAAAAAAAAAAAAAAAAACAAGACAGTCAAATGAACATCTAACTGAAATTTTTTAGTTATTATTTAAAAATATATTTAATAATTAAACAATTTCATTCAACCGTATAACAACTTATTTTTTTAATAGAGTGATTTTCATTAAATTTCTATTTTTAACTTCTCGCCCTTCAATTAAGAATATATTATAAGATACAGTTCTTATTAATATTCATGAAAAAATAATCAATCTAACCGATAAGAATATATAAGATACAATTCTTATTAATCTTTTTGAAATAAAATCAAATTATATAAATTATGCAGTAATTAAAGTTTTTGCACGAAAATAATTTATTATAAGATTATCATTATGTTATTTTAAATATTTTAAAGTATTAATTTTTTTATCAAAAGTGTTAAATATCACTTCTGAGGTATCAGGAATCGTAGTTAGATGTGCCTTATTATTGTTCAAGAATATTAAGAATAATCAGTTATATACTGTTGTTTTTATACATTAAATTATTTAACAGTAATTTTCTAACTATTTAAATTATTTATATTAAATATAAAAAAAATATAATATTTATGTTTAAAATATAAAAATTATGTGTTCAAATATTAAATCAGGGATATCAAAAATTAAATAATAATTTATTAATTAAAAAGTATCATGACCGTATATTCATATAAAATTTATTTATTATTTTGTAATTTGACGAGTTAATACATAATATAACATATTAAAGGCTTTCTTATTTTATTCATCACATGTTATTTTAATTTTTTTCATGGGCAAATGATAAATGTGACTCGAAATCATGACCTCCCTATCATAGATAGTGAAGCTCAAACTACTTAAATTATATCACTTTGTTTTTATCACATATCAATATATTTTGTCAAAAAATAGATATTATAATATCACTTGCATTTATTAATGTTACATGTATTTTTTTGAAATTATCAAATTCAAAGCTTTTATGCTAACAATTTCAACTTCTTTTAAATTTTATTTTAAAATCTACTTTTAACGCACTATATATCAAATTATTTACCTTCTAAAACATTTGATTCAACACATATATATTACACTTAAAAAATTAATTTTATTATTTAAAAATAATTATTTATTTTACGAATGAAATTTGAATACTTTTACTTAGATTATGTAAGTTATGTCAAAATAAGATTATTATATAAATTTAAGTACATAATTAAAAATTATATGACTGATTAAATATTTTAATACACTCATATACATTATAATCTTTTCATATTTAAAAATAATTATAATAAAAGAACTTTAATAAAATAAATAAATAGATTGATAAAATAAATTTAATTAAAATAATATTTTATTCAAAAATATTAGGTCAGACATACTTAATCCTATCAATATTTATATTTTATTTAGTTAAATACTATTTATAACAGTTCATTGTGTATATAATTTTACATTTAGAATTCATAATATTCAATTCGTGCATCGCACGGAAGAATCACTATTTAAATATAAACATAAAAGATAAAAGACGCACACGCGCCCAACCCCACGCTAATATCTAATTACTCCCCCAATCCATGCTAACTCAAACTATTAATTAATATAAACATAAAATATAATTAACTAATTTCTCCCCCACCCCCTTAACCCAACGCTAACAATAGCTGTTGGCAATTTTTTAAAGTTTTTTTTTTAAATTATTATGTTAATTTAAAAAAATTCAAGTAATATTATGTTACAAATAAATATTTGTACATATAGTAACACACATTTAATCTTATAGTAACACACATTTGTTCTAATAGTAACCCACATTTACTTTCCAGTTTGTGTTATTATATGAAAAAAATAATTATTTCTATAAAAATAAATATTTTTGAATAATCAATATTTGTTCTTATAGTAACACACATTTTGTTCTTGTATTATGTGAAAAATTATTTATTCTATAAAAATAAATGAATATATGTAAAAATAACAACATTTTATAAGATAGTAACAGACATTTGATCTAATAGTAACATATATGTTCTCCAGTTTGTGTTACTATATGCGCAAATGTGTGTTATTGTAAAGACAAAATATATTTTTATAAAAGTAAATATGTGTTTTTAATTTAGTCATCATCTTTTTAAATTTAGGTATATTGATTCATGTAATAACACATTTTTTACTATTTTATAGTATGTGTTATTATATGAAAAAATAATTATTTCTTTAGAAATAAATAAATATTTATGAAAAAATTAATATTTTTTCTTATATTAATACATGTTTCTCTTATATTCTATGAAAAAATATTTATTTTATAAAATTAAATGAATATATGTAACATACATTTTGCCTTATAATTACATGAATTTTTCCATATAGTAACATAAATTGGGAGCAAATTTTTAAATTTATGACATAATATTATTTAATTTTTTTAAAATCACAATAATTTAAAAAATAATAATAAATTAAACTTATTTCCTTGGAAATTCCCCTGTGTATATCATATATGCATGGGTTGTGGCCTTGTGTAGAAGCGAGATATGGTACATGTAGAGCTGGCAAACGGGCCGGGCCGGGCCGGGCCAGCCCAGCCCAGTCCACCGGGCCAACTGATGTTCACGGGTCTGGCCGGGCCGGCCCATTTTTCAGTTGGGCCTATAAAAATTGAGCCCAGCCCAATCTAGCCCACGGGCTAAAGGGCCAGCCCGACCCAATTTTTTAAAATAATAATTTTAAAAATTATACTATAATCACTGTTAACTTATACTTTAACAATCCACAAACCAACAACACAAACATAAAATAGAACTAAAACCACAAATTCAAACATAAATTAAAAAAGAAATAAAGATCATTACTCATAGTCATAGTGTCCTAATATAATAAAAGCAGTTCATAAGTAGAGAAGAGGGAGAGTCGTGTGTTCCAATATTTAAAATTAGGAAACTAGGGTTTGTTGAATTATGAGGTGTATTGAAAAATGAAAACAGTACACGCCAAAGCTCAAAAGTCTTAGAATCCATTATTTTTAATTATATTATTTTAAAATAAATCTAATTATATTATTATTAATTATATTATTTTAAAATAAATTTTATTTCACCGGACTAAATAGGCCAGCCCGCGGCCCACCGGGCCAAGCCCATTTGGCCCGCCTGGCCAAACGGCCCGATTTTTTCGGGCCACTATTTTCCCGGCCCAGCCCAGCCCATACGTCGGGTAGGCCGGGCCGGAATTGCCAGCTCTATACATGCATGAGCTTCACTTCCATGAGAGTTCGCGTGAGTTTTTTTGTTTTTTTTAGCCTATTTTTTCAAATTTTTACAGTAAAAATTTCAATATAAAATTTTCTCTTCTAAAAAAATATATAAAAATAAATGAAAAATATATAGTAGAATGAATAAAAATTACAAAATAGAAAATATATAGTGAACCTGAGGGAGTATATTTTTATTAAATCACGTGGAATTCAAATGTAAATTTCTCCTCGACAGAACGGAGTACTTCACTTCATTTTCTTTTATAATTTTCTGTCTTATTTCTTCTTTCCTTTTTCTGGTTTTTTTCCTCCTCTTTTCTTTATTTTTTCTTGCTTCTTTCCCCTTTCCCATCAGTTTTCCATTTCTGTCTCTTCTTCTCTTTCTACCTCTTTTCACTTTCTTTTCCAGATTTTTCCTATTTTGTCTTTTTATTTCTTTTCCTAATTTTACTACTTCATATTTTCATTTCCTTTTCCTATTCTGTAATCTTACTTTTATTTTATTTATTTTACTGATTTTACTGCTTTTGTGTCACTATATTTTTCCTGATTTTTCTCCTTTGTTATTATCTTTTCCTATTTTTCTACCTTATTTTTTCTTTTCTTCTCCTGATTTTTTCAGCCTTTTTTTTTCTATTACATTCATTTACATTTTCTAATTTTTGCCCCTCTTTCCTTATTTTACTCATTTTGCCTTCTTCATTTTATTCTTTTTTTTCTCTTTATTTTTTCTTCATTTTTTTCTTCGTTCTCTACTTTTTTTTTTTTTTTTGCTTTGTTTTCAAAAACGTATGTACATAGAGCGTATTAGAAAAACAATCCTAAGACATTCCTTATTACAGCGTAGAGAATGCATACATAAAACGTAAGGATTGTCTCATTCTTCACAAATTAGGAAGGAATTACACTCTCTCAATGAGTAATGACACATTAGTACATAATATAAAAAAGAATAGCACTTGCGTGCATTAGTTAAAAAGTTTTAATTTCATTTATTATACAGAACACTTTGAAAATTAGAAAGTGCAATATTCAATGAAGAATAATTTTTGTATAAGACCATCTCATACATGATATGTGATACTTATACATACTTTTGTACGATATAATTTTAATATAAGACCGTCTCATACATGATATGTGATACTCTTACATGCTGTTGAAAGTATTACAAAAATATATAAAAGTATCCGACATTTTATGTATGATATCATCTTATGTATATGCTCAATAAATATATGTGGTGGGTGCTTGAACTTGAACTTGCCTCGTTGTTGACGAAGAACCCAATGGAAATGTGGTACTTATGAAAAAAAAAAATTTAAATAATAAAATAAAAAAAATGTACTTTACTAACTTTTGCAAGTATATAATATTTTGTTTTAAATATTGAAACATCTAAACAACATAAGTGTAAAAATAAAATTGGGATAGAGAGTATTTCTATTCATGTCATTGCTGCCTTAGAAATAATTATTTATTTTCATCTCTCATATTTATTCAACACCACCTTAATATATGAGGTATTAAAGTCTAATAGGCCACTATAGCGCTTCCATGTTTAATTTAGAAATAGTACCAAACAACATTAATTCTTTCATTAAAAGATATTAATTTAATAATAATACTATTTAATAAAATAACTAGTGTGTCTTTTAAAACGTTTATTAATCTTTAGCCCAATAAATGAAATATATCTCAAATAAAATAAAATACTATAAAAAATTTAATTTCACTTTTCAATGTGTAAAAATTATTATTGGACGTCCAAAAAATATTAAAAAGTTAAGACTCCATTTAGATGGATAAATTTGAAAATGAATGAATTTTATAAAAATACAAGTAAAAATACATATATTTCAAATCACGAATTGTAAAAAAATTGGAGAGAAGGGAAAAAGTAGAGGAAAGATAGATATGAAAGGGTAGAGAGGAGAGATTTTACAAATGATGTGATTTTGATGAAGATTTAGGTTTCTTCCATTTTGAACATAAATTCAAATCTAAATATTTATATTTTCTCTAACTTACTTGAAAAGAGTGATTATTTGTGTGTGAAATCTACAAATTTCAAATCCACTCATCTAAATGGAGCCTAAGAAAACGGAGAAGGGAGTCCTACATTCCTGTTGCTGAGACAAACACCTCAAGACTGAAAATGCTGAGATCTTTTATCTAAAGAAAAAAAACCAACTTGTTCACTGATAATTTACAGAAATATTGGTAGAATACAAAACGAAATCCGTTTTTCACTTGAAATAACGATGGCATTATACAAATGTGTGCATCACAAACAACAAACAAATATTGATAAATGATATCGGGCTTTCAAACATTTGCAGAAAAAGATCCTAATGTGCTCCAACCTCGTTGAGCGTTAAAGAAAAAGAATAGGAGACCTCTTTTAAATTAATATGTTGTTGCTATTCTCCATTCCCCCACAGAAATATGACTCTACTCTACATTAAACATGACCTTGACTGCACTGCAGCCAAGGATCTCCATTTTCTTCCTCTTTAAAAAAAAAAAAAAAAAAAAAAAAAAAACAGAAGATTATCTCCTTTCCAATCTAGCTTTTACTGCCTCCATTGAATCTATTCGAAGCTTTGCAGCTTTTCAGACCTTCATCTCCCCTCAAAGGACTCAGCCTGGGTAATCAATCCTTCTGCAATCTGCTGCTGCAAGTATCCCATTTTCTCCAATTTTGGTTTCAAAAGATTCTTCAACTTCGTGCTAATAGAATCTAAACCTGTGGGCGATCAATGGCTTCACATCTATCTTTCCACTCCGTAGAAACTCAATGAGCAACCGCCATTGGGATATGCTAACCACATCGACCTCCGGCATGAACACATTGAGAGCCAACATGATGGAGATTAGGAAATATCAATAGTCATCAGCACCAAAGTCGGGAAATATAAATGAGAAACGAAAAATCCTTCAAATTTAAAGGCAGTGTGCATAAGGCTTCTATTTGGACTGGTAAGTTCTTCAACTGGAATCGTAAACGAATAAAAAGTAATTGTGGTGGGTGAAGAGAATAAAAAAAAATTAATTCACTTTTATCATACTTCGTACGAGATAACGAGACTTAAAAAAGGTTGATCATTACCTTTCGATTATCCACCTCTTTCTATAAACATTTATCCTTAATTATTTCACCATTCTTTAACCATTAATAACTTTCTGCCCAACTTATCCCAAGATTGGAGCAAAAATATAACAATGTTAACATCATTCTCATTTTAATCTGCAGTATAACGATTCTCATTACCAATCTCATTGAAAATTTTGAATCAAACACCCAATGAATTCAACTTTGAACTAATAAATCAAGCACACAGGCAAAGCATAACTGCAAAAAGGATGATCTGATGAATAAAGAAGCTTGAAGCAGATCAGATTTTGTCATCGAACATGGCTATCCTCTTGATTTGTTAATTAATAATATTACTCTTTAAGTATATAGTGTATACTTAGAAGTTAGAAGGTAGGTTAAGAAACTTCAATTCATATAATAAAATAATATAAAAAACTCAGAAGAGATTTGATGCAAGTTCAAACACCGAAATGCTTCAAAGATTATGTCCTTAATTATATGCTTATAGAAACACAATGATATTAAAGCAATTGTTGAACGCCTTTCACCAATCAATATAATTGCCAAAGTTTACCTGTCAAGGGCGCTAGCGCATAGGCCAATCTGAGAATATCAGATCGAAATTTACATCTCTCCGGTGGTCGAAGGCGATTAACACACCTTTAAAACTCTTTCTTTTCTCTCTGGAAAAGCACCGAACTCGAATAAGGGGTTTTTATATCAACTTCCTCATATTCTGCAAACAAGATTACTCATTTTCATAGATATTTAGCATAATCGTTTTCGTGTTACCATCGAATCCACAAGTCAAATTGAATACAATGTCTGCTAATTTATGAATACAGTTGTTACATTTATTCTCCTGATAAAAAGGATATTCGAAATGCTGATTTATGCATACAGTTTTACATTTATTCTCCTGTTCTTAAGTTTAGGTTGGAGAGTGTCTATTTAGTGTGCTTTAACATATGGGATAATATTAGTAAAGGGTTAATTAATTTTGTCTTTGTTGAAGAATGCTTCCTTAATCAGATATTTTCCTCAAATAGGAAGGAGGATTTGCTCTATTTCAATCTGAAAATTCACTGTCAAATTTCTCAATTTATTCAACAGAATTTTTTTAAACAAAAAAGCCAGTAAATCCACTAAGTTGCTCACGAGATTTTTACATTAAAAGTGATTCTCAAGTTTAATTCACCTTTGGAGAGATACCAAAGCTATAGAATTCTGCCAGATGTCATTCATCTTTGTAAATATCTTTGAGGCCTTAATTTATTTGCAGAAAATACACATAAATGTTATATTCCTTCAAAGAAAAAAGATACTTACATTTATGTTGGTAGAAACTTTGACAATGCCCCCTCCTCCAAACTCACAAGTCCGCAGGATTCACCACCTGTCAAAAAGGGCCAACACAAGACATTCAGTATTAATTAATATTTAAAGCAAAAAACTGAATCTTCAACTGAGCAATCCAACCATTCTTCAACTCATGAAGGGTATGTTTGATTTGGAATTATAAAATCGAACTCGATATTTTTATATCGGGATTTTAGAAACACAATACATTCACCCCTAAAAATATCTATGAACCTTGTAAATACTATTTTTCAAGTCACACTCTTCAATGACTCATTAATGCAAATATGACTTTTGTTTTCATCTTATATTTATTATCACTTTTTCACAATTTTTCCCCATTTATACAATTTCCCATAAAACACACTAATCATTATACAATCATTAAATCATCATAATTACAATCAGCAATATAATAATACATCATCACACAATCTCCACATAAATTTGACAAAAATAAAATAAAATTATAACCTACTTATATCTCAAAACAAACACACATCAAATACTATTCATAATGGTTTTGAAATCCACTAGATTTTGAAATAATACACTAAATTCTAAATCGAACATATCGAAGAGTTTTGAGATTCATGATCTCCAAAACAAGATTTTTCCGCGTTCAACAGTACATATGAGCAATTATGTAGATAGTCAATAATAATCATAGGTAGGATAGAAAGATAAAATAGAACCAAATCCTGTGCGATGGAAGATGAACAACGTTGGGCAGTTGTTCCTTAGTGGCCTCTTGGTTTACAGTATATACTAAATGAAGTAAGCGAATATATAATATAAATTCATCGAACTAACAATTGATATTGGAAGAAAACGACTTCTTTGCTCAGATACAAAATGCAGAAGACACTTTTCAGAAATGAAAGAGTCGTGAGGAGTTGATTCACAGGGGAACCATTAACAGGGGGAGTAGCGATAAACTTCATCTCAGGGAACAGATTATAAGCGAATATTAAGTCGAACAGATTAACGAATCAAATGCAATACAGCAAAAATCATTTCGAAATTGTTTGGATTTGATTTGTTCACATCACTAACTAGGGGGGCCTGAAAAAATGCAAAAGGGAATAGTGATTCCTATGACCTTCCAAACGGCCATAAAAGGGCTAAAAGAACTACTATCCAGGGCTTTTACAACCTACCAAACAGGGTCATACCTTAAAAATTAAAGGGAAAGCTTGTATAAGATGATCTTCATACACGAGACAAAACTCTACAGTGATATTTGGGTCATATTTTACTTTAAAACATGATTCGGTTGAGGCCCAATAAATCCATGAGTCATATACTACCTCATATATGAGACTATCTTATACTACCTCCGTCCCGCAAAAGTAAAGAAAAAGTGTAATGAGTGGAATATGTATGGTGGAGATTGTGAAATAAAGATTTTAAAGGTGGAGATTTAAAGGAATATTTCCATTTTGAGAGAGTGCAAATTTTTGTGGGACAAACTAAAAAGGAAAGCATGCAAACTTTTGTGGGACGGAGGTAATATAAATTTTTGCTTAAAAATTATACTCCATCCGGTCCATTTTAAATGACATTTAAGATTGTTTCACACTAAATATAGAAATCATAAAATAACAATAAATTTTTCTGCACTATATAACTTCATTACCATATTGCTTGCATACACATAGTTAATGTAGACAAAAAATAAGAGAGGCATCAAAATTTGAATATTTAACTCTCTTAGAGAGTTAAAAAAAAATAGAAAAAAATTAATCCTCTAAAAGGTGAGTAGAAATGGACATGAGGGAGTACTACACTGGTTTAAAAACTATTTCTCGTTTTCTCGCAAAGTCAAAACAAAAATAAAAAGATTTTGCGCCATCACACAACACACATCCCGTTAAACGATCTCACACAAATATTTGTATAGTTTTAATGATGCGGTACAATGCAATTTACAATCCGCAAAGTTTTTAAAATTTTATGATAGACCTAAGAGGTCCTCCCTCCATCCACTAAATTTGTGCACCATTGTGTTTGCACGGGTTTAAAGCAAAAGTAGATAAAGTAAAGTTATTGCGAGTGCATTGTAGAGTCCACTTATGAATAAAATAAATGGTTGTGAGATGATAAAGGTGATGTTTACCATAAAAGAAAGGTGCATATTTTTTATGGACGGGCAAAAAAGGAAATAGTACATAAATAGTACACAGTCTTGTTCACAGTCACTTTTGCAAATACTAAGGGTGTGTTTTCAATCTCATTTAAAAGTGTAGAATCACTTTTTTCTTGAAGTTGGTAAGACCCAACTTATTCAAATTAAAAGTGATTCTACACTTTCAATAAAGTTTGAAAACATGCCCTAATTCAAAGATAAGCAGGTTGTAAACATCAAATGTGAAGATCCATGAGCGATTATTCAAACAAGAAATACCTCAGTAAATAGGTGAAACAAAACACACTTAATTTTTTCAGTTCCAGATTGACTGGACTTGTAGCATCCACCATTCAGACTGATGGAAATCATTCCCGCGCAAATTTAACCAGGCTTAAGACAGTAGAGCATAAATTCACACAGATATATAGTACCACGATTTATTTTGCACACAGATATATAATTCAGAGTCTTGTTCATAAAGCCACATGTGCAAATCCAGATTCAAAGATAAGCAGTTTGTAGACATCACATGTGAAGATCCATGGACGATTGTTCAAACAAGAAATACCTTAGTAAATAGGTGAAACAGAAAATTCTTTATTTTGCAGTTCCAGATTGACTGGACTAGTAGCATCCACCACTCAGACTGATGGCAATTATTCCCACGCAAGTTTAACCAGGCATCAGAAAGTAGAGCATAAATTACGTTGCCCTGGTTAATGCACAAATGAGAAGATCACAGATACTTAACCATGCCACGACCCTCCACACTGAGTTTTGTGGCCTGCAGTTGCTTCCGCTTCGGGGCTTTCAGTTGTTGCAGCTTCTTGTTCATCTGCAGAAATAAAATGATATTACCTTGAAGAAACATTTACGAAGAATTAAAAGAAAGCAGGAAATCATAAGAATTCCAGCACTATTATAACAATCTGAGAATGTTTCCATGGGCGAGCTATTACTTGCAACTGAGTAACATTAACCCTCTTTTAATTGATCCAGGCCATTACCACCTTTTGAAATTGGTTCTGTAAGTATACTATATTCAACATTTTTGTCCAGTAACGGGTTACTGCCGGCAACTCAATCGGTCACTGGAAAAAAATGTCAAATATGGTAAACTCATAGGACCAGTTTAAAAAAAAGAGTGAATGGAAATGTAAACACACAAGACTAATTTAGAAAAAGTGACGCAGTGGCTGCCATGGTTTCCCTTGAGTAGCTGGTTGCTCGACAAAAAAATCAAATATGGTAAACTTAAAGGACCAATTTCGAAAGGTGGGAACGACCTAAACTAAAAGGGTGATTTACATATAGGTTCAAAAAAGTCACTATATTTACAAATAAGTTCTGTGCAGAAAAAAAAAAGTGCTTCTATGCAAATATTGTGAACCTATTTGTAAATATAGCGACTTTTTTGAATCTATATGTAAATCACCCACACTAAAATAACTATGGGTGAAGTTGTTGGCCTTAAAAATATTCACAGTAAATTATACGGAATACCCAAGCATTAAACTAACATGATGTGCAAGTAACAATCTTTATATAATTTCTCTACCATTCAGATCCAGAAGCTCAAGTCAATTTGATCATATAAATATTACTTTTTCCTCTTTGACCATACTAAAAGCTAAGGATGCAATCAAAATTTAGAATGGTTGCGACTCAAAGATCAATTGTTCTACACAAAGAAAGAATTCTGCAGTGATAAGCTAAAGCTAAAGAGATAATAGGCTTCTCCTACTGATAGTCATATATCCCAAGAAATGTATGCAGCAGAAAAGGATATTGAAACTGAACTCAAAACACACTAAGAAAGCACCATCTATTAATTTAGCATGCAAAAAAGCAGCATAAACATGATGATTACATAAGTTAAAGAAAATTAGTTCTTTCAGGTTGCATTAGGATTGAAGGGTTTGCGGGTAGATTTGAATCCATAGAAGCAAATTCTTTGATGTTCAAATTGAAGAGATTGAAGAATGAATATAAATTTTGAGTGATTTGGGTGGGAGCTTAAATCCCCCATATTCTGAATGAAATTGAAATCCACTTATTTAAAATTCTAGAAAAATATTACCCAATCCAAATGCATCATAAAGGTCTACTCCGTTTTTTAGACTATGTAATCTGTACATACTATTTAACTCAACCAAGCCCAAACCTTTATATAAAATTAGTTTTCCATCTAAGGGTAACTTAAGGAGGGGACTACCAACCTTAGCCCTACGCTGATCTTGTGCCATCTGTTTAGTACCTGCTTGAACTGCTTCAGGGTCAACTTTGGATTTCGGACGCACCACAAAATCCATTGCCATAGCTTCAGGCCTGGAGGCATGTTGCCTCGAAGAAGACTGCCCAGATTTCCGCTCCCTGTAGATTGTTTACAAAAGATAATGCACACACCATTTAAATGAATAGCACCACTACTAAAAATGTTTCATCCAATTTAGGGATGATGAAACCATATCTTACTGTGAAATTCCAGCCAAGTCCAGGTCATCATCCCGTGACGCCTTTCCTGATGCATTACTCTTAGTGCTGAAGTTTAACAAGGAATGTATATCAGTGTCTCTGATTGACATAACCAAACGTATACTGACTCACAAATCTAAGAGAAGATAATAACTACCTTCTAGCGGGTGGAGGCCTCTTGTACATTCTTTCATCATCAAAGTTTTTCATGTCCTCAAATCTGGTACTCTTGTTGAAAATGTGGCGGCTCTGTATCAATGACATTTAGGAGATAGAAGGGATTAATAAACTATTAATTACAATTACCGACAAAAGCAATATAGGTACAGCTGATAAGCCTGATATTTAAAACTCCCAGACTCAGAAGATAAGTTGCACTAAATTGTACAGTATTTCTGATTTCATAGCCCCAGAAGAGTGTTAATTGAACATAAGGTTCCTAGATCATAACAACACCATTATACATCAAGTTAATGCATAAAATAAAAAAATAAAAAAAAAATAAAAAAAACACCACCATCCCAAAAAAATCGATTATGTCGGGTAAAAGAAATTATATTACCCATTTATCCACAAGCTCTTTTGCAAGTTTACGATTGGGGGCATACTCATCATACTTCGAAAAAAACATGATAGCCTGCCAAAAAAAAAAAAAATTCCTCAAACTAATTGGCCACACAAATGTTCATGCAGGAAAATAAAGGGAACTTCATAAGAATATATTTGAATAATAATGAATATATGAAAAAGAGGAAATTGGTAAGAAGATTCCTGTATTGAAAAAAATTAGATAATAAAATATGAAAGAAGGGTGAATGAAGATTTAACATTTAAATGTATTAAAATAATATTCCAAAAGAAAGACGAGAGAGAACAAAGATGAAGGGACTAGAGAAAAGATAGATGAGGGCAAAAGAATAATATCTTACTGCCTTGCCACACCTAAACTTCTTTGCACATTTACCCCTTTTCAGTCTTTGATAATTATAAAACAACCACATAAGTATAAAAAATATTAACGGTATAATTGTATGAAAATCTTAAGCTCACACTGACCTTCCCTATGCCACTCTTCTTTAGTTGTTCCCTTCGATCATATTGCTCCAAGTCAATGGGCAACTGCAGGTAAAACAATCTATTAGCCTCCACTCATTATGTTTCACAGAATACACAAAAATTATAAAATCAAGGTTTGTCCATACATCATGCAGGGCCTGGAAAACCGCAGCGCGGACGTTAATATTTGGTAAGCTTCCATCAGGAAGAGGCTCAAGCCAATTCTTCAGGACAGTCAATACTCCATGATCAAGGAACTCTTGCTGAAGCTGCTTCCTACAAAATAAGCAACCCTCATTACAAGCAATTAGAACTATCTTATGAGCAAAAAACCCAGCCAAGAAAATTAAAGGATAGGCAAACTAACTTCGTTAGGACATCTGTCAGAAGGTGCAGTTTCCTTAACTTAGTTAGAGCAGGTTTCTCCTGTCTATTGAGATTCGCATCGTTTTCATAAGCAAATTCAAGGTCAGCCAGGACGGTCTCAACTTGCAACGCAATTTCAGAAGGACTTTTTTCGCTTTTCTTCTTTTTCTTTCCAATCTTAAAGAGCTGATTAATTTCGTCATCCTCTTCCACAGCCTACTAAATGACGGAGTCAGAAAGAGAGAGAATAATTAGATCCGTTATATTCCCTCAAATCCTCTTGTTTTCTTGATCGGAAACAGTAATATTGTAAATGAAGAGAAAAACAAGGAAAGGGGTCAGAGATTCCAACCCCAGAATACATGCATTGAAACCTAGAGAGCGTGAATAGGTAAACATCACAGTAACAGCAAAATTAAAGCCAAAACACAATGAAATCTATAGCCAATGAATTAGATCATTCAATTCCCTCAAATTTTCTTCTTTCTTAGATCGGAAACAGAAATGTTATTACTGAAGAGGAAAAAGAAGGGACGAGAGATCCATAACCCAGAATACACGCGCAGACTCTTAAAAGCTTGTGAATAGCCAAACATCACAGTAACAGCAAAATTGAAGCTAAAATAAAATTAATCATTACAAAGTATAGCCAGTAAATTAGCATGATACCTTCTTCTTGAGGTGGGTTTTTGAGGATTGGGAACTCATCGGAGATTTCTATGAGTGCTTCTCTTTCTCTCTCTGTGTGTGTAGAGAGAAGAGTCGGAAGACAGAGAGAAAGATGGACTGTGAAGGGGTATATATAGTCTTAAAGTTACAGATGGGAAAGTTAGCATTGAATGAATATTGTTTGTAAAACAAAAGTTTCAGATAGATAGAATCAGTCTCGCTGCAATTAATTTCTACTAATATAATAGTTTCTTTCATTTATGAATTAAATCAGTGGTTTTTATTATAGAGTACAGAGAAAATCATTAAACTGATACTCCCTCTACCACGGAGCAATTTGCACACGGCACATTTTTTATGAAAATGTGTTTTTTAAATAAAGTAGCAGCATATGGGTAAATATATGTTTAGTTTTATGAGTGTGCACGCAAATCGATGTTTCCTGTTTTAGTAGTGTACAATTTTGTGAGGGACGTTCATATAAGGAAAATGTGCAAATTTTTGTGGGACGGAGGAAGTACTAAATACTATTGATGAGTAACAAATAAATATACTTTACTATACATGAAACCAATTGAACCAAAATCATTAAATTTCTCCTAAAAAAATATTAAATTAAAACAGCTTAAATAAGATCTGCTCTACACACTTATTAGACATATCTAATACCCCCTCCGTTCACAAAAATTGGTCTACTTTGGAAATTCACAGTTATTATGAAAAGTAGATGATAATGTGTAAAAGTGAGTGTATTTGTGTAAAAATGTACTTAATTATTAAAAAAGTATTTGATGTGATGTGTAAAAGTGAGTATGTGTATAAAAAATGAAAATAATGATTGTAAGTTTTCCATTTTAGGTAAGTGGACCATTTATTGTGGACGACCGTTTAAGGCAACGTGGACTATTTATCGTGGACGGAGGGAGTATAAGATAAGTTAAATTTGATGCAAAATGGACTGCCCATTTAATTATAGATGACATAGAACGTGCATACATGGTATGGGTGTCCTACAAGGGTGCAAATTTGAGTGTCGGACTTCTCATTTCTAAAATTTATGATACATGATTTGGCTAAAAAAAAGGACCCAGATCAGGATATGGGTGAGGTTATACGTCTATATATGCACATAAAAGGAAAAAAATAGTAGTTTAAACATTAAGATTTAAATTTTAACCATTTTAATACCCGTTATAGAATTTATGATAAAACATATGTACATTTTATAGAGGGAAGATAAATAGATCATAGAGAGAAGTAAAATCATCTATATTTGTCATACTTTTCATTTTATAGAATTTAGGGTAGATGGGCACGGCTTAAAAGGATCCAAGTTAGGATAAGGTGCAGGGATACGTCTATACACGCAAAATAAAGAAAATACTGTATTTCATACATAGTATTTAACCTTTTAACACCTCCTATAGAATAGGTGATAAAAACAAATGTACATTGCGTAGAGGGGGGATATATAGATCATTTGGATAAGGAAAATCATCTAATAATTTTATTTACTGTCAATTTTAAGTCACTAGGCCCACAACAAATCAAGCCCACCCCCACCCATTTTGTATCCAAAAGACAACTGTACTTCGCCCATTTTGAAATGTCCGAGCATGAGTCATTAAGCATAATCTTGAAGAACAACAGACTATCTGTAGACATTGGTTTGTTTGGAACAGTGCAGTTTGCACAAGGAGAATGAATAGATGAATTGAGCACTATCTATGTGGAAGATAATTTAATCCAATTGTAAATTGGAAATAAGGTGCCATGACTTTTTGCCCATAAAAATTAAGTTGCAAAAAATGAGTTAAGAGAGAGAACGCCCAAAAATGTATTAGGATCAATTGGAAAGGAACAACGGGAAAATCGTAAGCATCATCCAAATTAACAATTTCTTTTTTAATAAAACTGTTAGGTGATATTCAGTTACATAAGCATAATCCAAACAAGACAAGTTTCCAACCTGGGGAGCTCGACTTGGAGAATGCCCATTGTCACTTCCATAATGGTCAGAAGGGTCCACACCGGTATCATCGATGAAATTATCATCGTCAACAGTCTTAACACCATTTTGATCATCCTAAAGAGTAAAAGAAACGTCAAACATTGACCACTAATATGTGAAAATATGTCACATTTAAAACACAGTAGCACATCGACATCATGATGCCAAATTTGGTCACACAAAACCATAACTAAACAAAGTAACGTCATTTATAGTGTCATCAGTTAACACTCATATTATTCAAATTAGAATATTCCTTTTTCAGAATTGTGTTTCTTGAAGTTTGTGCAATGAAAATTAAAAATATCTGTTGCCTTCATTTTCAATTTGAACTAATAAAGAAACTCGAGCAGAAATTTTAGCAGGAAATGATGGCAGCTACCCACTAGTAGGCTGCATTTTTAGCTGAATCACTGCACATACATTAAGATGTTAGATATGCTACTCTTGTATTCAATCATTCGTTCATTCATGCCTCAGAGTTACAATACAAAAAAGCAGCGGCAGCAGCAGCTATTCTCTAAACACTGATTCTAAAGCTGTATGAAATAAATTAAACTAAATTCTCCATCATATTCAGCAGCCAAAACAATTAGTACATACAATAATTGACAACGAAGGAGGGCGAAAAACAGAAATCTTACAAAGAGGAACAGTAATTTCAGTCACTAATATGTTACCTCATAAAAGTTGGCGAAATGTGAGTAGCATACATTTAGTAAAACATTAAGATAAAAACTTTGAAACTCTATACTCTGAGCTTTGTACATTGAATACCCAGGTTAATATGAGATCATTACATCATAACTTTTAGAAAGCATGATTTGATCTTTGGATTTTTAGCAGTGTGAACATTAATCAGTTGGTATATACATTACCTAATTAAAGTTAGCCAAATATGACTAATTGAGGATGAGATAATATTCAGTTGGAGATAAGACATGAGAGAGAGATATATTCTCCAACGCTAATTGAGGATGGTAAAATTCATAGGAGAGGCATTAGAGAAACATCAGACCAGCTCGATCAAAATGATTCACAAGTTTTAGGTGCACGAATTTCATGCATGACAGATTCAAGTAGGCGGCGACTAGTTTATCATGAGAGCTTTTTAAAACAAAGAAATCCTGTTTGTTGTTTTGCACTCTAAGCAGTCTGAGTTAAAACTTCAGTGGTAGTCTACAATTGCATTAGGAAATAATATTCAATTGGAAATAAAACGTGAGAAAGTTGTATATTCTCCAATACTAAATGAATGATTATTCAGAGGAGAAACATAAGAGATCAGCTGAATCACAACAAGTCACAAATTCAAAATAGATGAATTTCGTGCATGACGTATTTCTGTGAAGGTTAGAAACTAGTTTATTATGAGAATCATTTAAAACAAAGAAGCCCTATTTATTGTTTTGGCACTCTAACAAATTGAGTGACAACTTCAGGCACTAGCAGACTAAATTCAAAACTGCAGCTACATTGGTAAAAGATATTCAGTTGAATATAAGACACGAGAAATATACATATGCTCTAGAGGTAGATAACCGCGTGGCCGATTCTAAATTGACAAAACAAAATTCATAATAAAATTGACTAAAGGGATTAAACCTCAGAATTGCCACCCGCAATAGTGTCCCACATCTCTTTCATCTCAGGATCTGCTTCATGATCCCTCATTCTCCCTCCTCCGCTTTTCTTCACTCCTTTCTCCCCATTCCTCTTTTTCTCCAGAATTCTACTTTTCTCCCTCTTCCTCTTTCCGCCATCCGAATAGTCATCTCCCGCCAAACCCACCCTGCTAGCATCACCAATGTCCAATGGACCAGACTCTTTCCCAGATGAGTTTTTGACCAACCGCTTTCGGGGAGATCTCTCACGGTGAGCATCATCCTCCCCATTAGATCGGATATCCTCATCGAAGTCCATCAATGGCTCGCCGTCTTCATCTCTGTAACTGTATTCACCACCCAAAATACCCAATTCTATTATTTCAAAACCCTAATTCATTATCTGAAAATTGAGCCCTCAATTCAAAAACACGCACGCACAGCCGTGAACACAAACGTAGCAATTAACTTTCTGAAATCCCAATTCTATATCAGGAAACCCGAATTCAGAAAACACACAGAAGTTACCAAATTATACACAAGTACAATAATTACGAATTGGGGAAGATGAACTTACGGATCGTTTTCGTAACCCATAATTGATCAAGAAATTCAATCCCCGATACAGCAGAAATCGGGAATGAACAGTGCAATGCAGTATAAATTTCTTATATTATATATACAAGCTTATATATGTTCCTCACTGACTTATTGGCCCTGGATGACGGCAATATCATTGTAATTTCATTTAGTAAGGAAAATCATTGTTTTTTTTTTTTTTTTTTTTTTTTTGAGATGTATGAATTATATTTCAAGTTCGTATAAAGTGAAATTTGATTATTAATGATATGTATAAAAACTTGATTCAGTGCATTACAAATGAATGTAATCGATGATAGAGTCTTCCAAATTGGGATGTGATTATGTTATTTTTATTTATTGGTTGATTTTTTAGGTGGGATAGAATGCACATCGGAAGAAGTTTTTGGTGTAAAATCTCGGACGCTCGAGTCTGTAGAAGTTCTGTAGTGTGATGTTCATAGAAACAATAATATTCAAGAAAAATATGTCTGTTTGTAATGCGTATTCCAACGTTTCAATGTTTTATCTTGTGAAAATGGATTGAATATAATAGTGCTCTGGCGAGCATTAAGCACTATCTCTGTGCTCATTGTTCAGGAGTCCGAGAAGAGATTTATGTGACATTTCCTTTACGATTGAGGCATGCTCTTGAATGCATGTCTATGCTTCGTGAATTCTGACTTTTCATTGATGTTAACCTGATGATGATCAGAATTAGTGTGTTCATTCCATATTAAACACACAAGTCTGAAATTCGTGAAGTCAATTGATCTTACCTTAACAAATCCTATGTGGATCTTATATACAAAATTTTGTTAGACCTATTTTCATATGGGTCAAAAATATTATGGAATTCGCGTCTCATAATAATTATTAAAAAGGAATGTAGTAATCATTTTACTTTTTGATATATGATAAAATCAATTTATAAATAAATAGTCAATAATCTTAATATTCAATGTATTAACCAACACTTTTGATTAAATGTTCAGTGTTACACAAGGAGTTAATCTAGTGGTGGGTTTAAGATTTATAAATATATTTTTCTCTAAATCTCAAGTTATTAACCTACAACATGTTAATTCCTGAGATGGACACACAAAACTTTGCTTTTGACTTCAAATGAACCATCGCTTGCGGACATTAAGATTGATCTCCCAAATTAATGGACTTTTAAGTGAATATCGAATCTTTAAAAAGATATGATATTACTGACTATAATTATATTAATGATAATATCATATTTAATAGAAACTAACTCTTCTGGTACCATATCTTAAACCTTTATATGTACATATTTGTTGTGGAACCTTTCTAGAACTCACATGCTCAAATTTAGAATATATATTTTCTAACTTGAAATGGTTTCACACAAGATGTTTAAAATTAAGAAAATCAACACATTGTTGATGTTTATTTGGGTGAAGATATAAATTGAAGATTTTGGCTCATGATCAATTTTACATGACTTGTTTATTTGCATTTAAAAAATGAATAAACATTTAATACCGTCTCCAACATATTAATATATAATGGTAAATTTCAATGTACACAAAAAAAAAAACAAAAAAAAACAAAAAAAGAAGTGCACAACAAATTTGCATTTTAACAATTGGAAAATAAAAGCAATATAAACACAATTAACTTTGAAAACAACAATGAAAACGTGCAAAATGAGAATGCCTCGCTAGACCACTATGAGATCACTATCCCTTTTTAATGGAAATATTATCATTTTTAAATAAAAAGTTTCACTTAGAAAAAATTCCTTTAAAATAATACATTTTACAAAGACATGACACATTTGTTTAAGAAAGGTGTATTTTTGAATAAAATTGTGACATATAGGCATATTTGCATATATATTTGTGAGTGTGCGCACATAAATCGATAATTTTTTAAATAGTGTACAAATTAATATAAAATATTTGTCAAAAAAAGTGTGCAAATTGATATGAGATAGAGAGAATATAATTTGTTTAGGATTTAATTATAAATAAAATTGCCATATTTTTACAATTTATATATTAATTTAAATATTGAACTTTGACAAAATAAATCATCATTTTCACCTTTTTTTTAGCAATACGACTGCACTGATAGTTTGTTCCTTGCCCAAAAAAATGATGGGTATAAATAAGTAAACAATTATCGTCCTAATATCCACACCATTAAATATTTTAAAAGATTACTAATAGTATAAATTAATTTGAAACAAATCTAAATATAAACAATTTAAGAGGACAAAAAACTTATATACAAATTTCTACGTAGGCTTGTCAACGGGGCGGGTCGGGGCCGGGGGGCCAATCCCCATCCCCGTCCCCGCGGTCGCGGGGATTCCCCGTCCCCGTCCCCGCGAACTTCACGGGGAAAAATCCATCCCCATCCCCGCCCCGCCGGGGAACCCGTCCCCGCGGGGATTCCCCGTTCCCCGAGAATTTTTTTTTTAATTTTAATAATTTATATTTAATAAGTGTAATTAATTTTTTAAATAAATAAAAATTAAAAGTATTATTAAAATTTAAAGTGCATAAAATATATTATTTTGATATATTATAAATCATATATACATATATACTTACATATATATAATATATTTATATGATATATAATATGTTAATATATAATAGATATATAATATATATATATATGTATATTATAAATTATATATATTATATATGCGGGGCCCCGCGGGGAACGGGGCGGGGAATACAATCCCCGTCCCCGCCTACGGGGAAAATTTTTTCCCCATCCCCGTCCCCGTCCCCGTTTCTCTCGGGGATTCCTCGCCCCGTTCGGGGCGGATCCCCGCGGGGGTCGGGGATTCCCCGCCCCGTTGCCAAGCCTATTTCTACGCATTTAAGATCCGTAGAAATATCCATTTTTGAAAATTCGCGTGTCTAAACCGGGTCGGGTCAAATTTGAGTGTTTTTTTCCAAAATTCACGCAGCTTGTAATTTCAGTTTTTTTCGCTCCCAGGTATGTTACAGTTTGGGCAAATGCATATTACTTTAAGGCAAAACGTGTGTTACAACCAGATTAAATGCTGTTTTCTACACATATTCATTTATTTTTGTTGAAGTAAATATTTTTCATGCAATGTAACACATGTATATGTTACATTGTATGTATAACACATATTTATTCTTAATAAAAATACATTTTATCTTATAGTAACACATATATGCTCATATAAATAACACAAATTGAGAAACAAATATGTGTTACAGTTAGAGTAAATATGTATTACTGCAAATTTATGTTACAATTGGAGTAAATTTGTGTTACTGCAAATGTGTGTTACATCTAGAGTAAATTTGTGTTACAATTAGAGTAAATGTGTGTTACTGCAAGATCAAATGTGTGTTACTGTATACACAAACATTTATTTATTCTTATAAAAATATATATTATATTTTATATAACATATATAAGGTATTAAATGATGTATTAAATACATGAATAACATATTATTAACATAAATCAACAAAGAGAATAAAAAATAAATTAAGTAACACATATTTATACTTGCAAAAATACATATTTTCTTTATAGTTACTTGAAAAGCACAAAAAATTAATTTTTAAAGAATATTAGTAACACAGATTTTGTCTAATTGTAACATGCATTTGCCCAAATTGTAACATACCTGGGAGCGAAAAAATATATTATTAACATAAATCAACAAAGAGAATAAAAAATAAATTAAGTAACACATATTTATACTTGCAAAAATATATTTTTTCTTTTTAGTTACTTGAAAAGTACAAAAAATTAATTTTTCAAGAATATTAGTAACACAGATTTTGCCTAATTGTAACACGCATTTGCCCAAATTGTAACATACATGGGAGCGAAAAAAACATATTATTAATATAAATCAACAAAGATAATAAAAAATAAATTAAGTAACACATATTTATACTTGCAGAAATACATGTTTTTTATAGTTACTTGAAAAGTACAAAAAATTAATTTTTTAAGAATTAGTAGCACAGATTTTGCCTAATTGTAACACGCATTTGCCCAAATTGTAATATACCTGGGAGCAAAAAAACCTGGAACTACAAGTTACGCGAATTTTGGAAAAAATATGTCCAAATCTAACCCGACCCGGTTTAGATTCGCGAATTTTTCAAAAATAAGTATTTCTACGGTAGAAATTTCTACACAAGTGTTGCTCATTTAAGAGTAGGTTTATATGAAAATTATTCATGATAAGCTTATCATAAAATCTGTTTGAAATATCAAATATTTGGTCAAATATATCATATTCATCATGAGTATAAAAAATTGGGTTTAATAAAATATATAACAATTATCACATAATATCCTTGACCAAGGTTTTTTATGCTTTTGGTAAAATGTTTGATACTTTAAAGCTGGTTTATGATAAGTTTATCATAAGCTATTTTTATATACAATTTTACCACAATTTAATTATGCCTTACACTTTAAAAATTTTATAAAATTAAAAAAGTTACAATAATCAATTCAAAAAAATATTTTTTCTTTATAAATTAAATTAAATTAAAAACTTAATTATATAAAAGTATGCAAAAAATTAAATAAATATTTCTGAAGATACAAAAAAAATCTTTACAATTTTAAAATACAATTTAAATTAATCTTATATTATTTATTTTTATAAAATACAAAAGGTTATAAATCAAAGTTCATGATTTTAAATTATATAGTTTATATATAATTTAGAAAAATATTTATAAAATAAATTATAGTTAAATATATGTGCATATTTTATAAAACAATTTAGAATTTTTTAAATTTAGAATTCAAAATTATTTGAAATAAATTTAAAATTCAAAAAAATATTTTTATGTTGTGAAAATACCACAATATACTCATTTACAATTTCTAAAAATTTATTTTATCCACATCTACTTTAGATTTTTTTTTATATGCTCGACCTAAATACCCTTATAAAATGGGAATAAAGTAGTTAATAAATTTGAATTGAGTCCCACCGAATTATAAATTTATTTTTATTTTATTTATTTAAAATGTCAGTTTACTTTTATGGATACTGCTAATTTTTTGAATATTTAGAAAAAGTCAAATATTTTATATTTTTTAATTAGAATTTCTATACGAAAAAAATTTATTAATTAGATACTAATTCGATACCCAATTGACAAAAAAATTAAGTTTATAATTAAAATTTTATGAAGACCATTCGGTAGAAAGTTTAAATTTTTTTATTTAATTTTGAATTTGGGTAATGCTCTCGTGTTAATTAAATTTTAATAGATATATTTTCAAACATCACAAACTAAATATGTTTATATATTTTTATATATTATAATATTTATTAATTTGTATTAAAATTAATTTATATATATTATAATATTCATTCATATGCACTCTACATTAAAGTAGTCTAAATAAAAAGAGAGTCTCTTGTGCACCAATTACACGGTGCAACTTTAGCTTATTTTTAAAAAGTTAAACAATTTATAATTGAAAAGTTAAACAGTTTATTACTGAAAATTGTATCTTTCATAATTTAACTTTTCAGTAATAAACTGTTTAACTTTTCAGTTATAAACTGTTTAACTTTTTAAAAATGAACTTGAGTTACACCGTGTAACTGGTGCATACAAAACTAATCCAAATAAAAATACAAGCAATCACATATATATGATAAAAATATTGTAATTTGTTAAAATTATATTTTTTTATGATTTTATAGTATTATTTATGATTATATACTCTTTAATAATATTTAATTGATATAAATGTTAATATAATATGGTGGAGTGGGGTGGGTGGGTGAAATAATTATTTGATAACGTTTGTGGGTTATATGGATAAACAAAATTGTTTGAAATTGAAAATGGATACAAAAAAATATTTGTATTTAAAGTGAGTAAAATACATGTTTTAAAGTTGAAAATGAGTATTTTAAATTGTTTCTCTTTTATTTTACCGTGTATTTTTTTAAATAAATTATTACTATAGAAAGTATAAATAAATTTATATCAGCCATATAATTTTTTAAAAATAAATTATCATTATAGGTTCTAAATTTATACTCTCTATGTAGCTTCTTATTAGATTTTAGGCAAACGAATTAAGATAAGTGTAAAAATAATAGCTATAATACAAATGACATAAAAATGAAAATGTAATGTATAAAACATAAAAATAATGTTGTAAAAAAGAATTAAAAATTTATAAAGAGACGAATCAAAATAGTAAAATGAGAAGGTTATAGTAAGATAGAGAGAATATACTTTTAAAATAATTAATAATAATATTTTTTTAAATATTTAATGATGTGCATTTACACACATCAACTTTCGGATAAAAACCAAATTATCCGAAGTTTGCATTGCCAAAAAAGTAAAAGTGATGATTCATTATGTCAAAGTTAAAAACTTCAATTATAATGCAATTTGAAAAAAAAAAAATTTGTCATTTTATTTGTTATGAACCTTTTATTTAATGTAAAGTATATTAGTTTTTCAAATTTTGTCATAAAATGATACACTTTATATATTTTTTTTAGGGAGACAATTCAAAATGCCCATTTTCAACTTCACAAAATTTATTTTATCCACTTCAAATATAAACAACTTTTTCTATCCATTTTCAATTTCAAACAATCTTTTTTACCCATATGACCCACAAACATCATTATCTAGTTATTACACCACACTCCACCCTACCCTACCCTACCCCACCTCCACCCCACCTTGATATTTATATAATTTAATATTTTAAAACATACAATTTTAATAAATTAACTAATTATAATATTTGTATAATATATATGTGATTATTTGAATTCTCTATTTAGACCATTTTAATGTATAATGCATATTAATGAATATTATAATATAAAAATTAAATTTTAATACAAATTAATGAATATTATAGTTTATAAAAGTATTTAATTTGTGATGTTTGAAAATATATTTATTAAAATTTAATTAACACGAGAGCATTATCCACATCAAAATTAAATTAAATATTTTACCGAATTGTCTTCATAAAAAATTAATTATAAACGTTAATTTGTATTAATCGCATATCGAATCAGTGATTAATTAATAAATTTTTTTATACAAAAATACTAATTAAAAAATTCACTCTAATATTTAAAATACAAACTCTCTCCCTCTCTCCATTTATATTTATTTACCTATTAAATAGTTTATAAAGTCTAATCTACCCTATATGAGGATAGTGTAGTTATGAGAATAAAATGAGACCCAGTTCAAAGTTATTAAATCTTTTATACCCATTTTATAAGGGTATATAGATATTTTATTATAAATTGGGTATAAAAGATGTTTTAATGTAGATGTGGGTAAAATAATTTTTTAAAAGTTGAAAATGTGTATATTGTGGTATTCTCACTTTTTTTAAATGATAGTATAATTTATTTTAAAAGTGATAACATTTATATTAAAAATTGATACAGGGTCTCATGGTGCTCTTCTTTATTTTCTTTTCCTGGTTTTTATGCCTCATTTCTTCAAAACAATTTTATTTCTTCCTTTTTTTTGTCTATTTATTTCTGTTTCTTTCCTCCCTTTCCGTTTCTTTTCTAGTTTTTATTCTTATTTTCTGCCTCGTTCCTTTTAAAACCAACTTTTTTTTTCCTTTTCTATTTCATTTTTTTGTTTTTTGTTTTCCCTCTCCTTCTGCCTCTTTTCTCTTTCCGCTTCCTTTTCCTTTTTGCTTTCTACTTCTTTTCCTAAATTTTTCTACCTCGTTCCTTCAAAACCAACTTTATTTATTCATTTTTTTTTTCTTCTTTTTTATATATTTTCCCTTTCTGTTTTTTTCCCTAATTTTTCTGCTATTAATTTTTTTAAAGTATCAAATATCTGATCAAGTGTATCAAAATATGCATCAGGTGTATCAAAAGCTGATGTCAATATAAAATTTTAATTGACTTCATCTTTTGATACACCTGATGAAATTTTTGATACACTTGGTTAAATATTTAATACTATAAAACTGATTCATGATAAATTTATCATTAACTATTTTCCTACATAACTTTGCCTAACTTTTTTTGTTCTTATGGATTTTTTTTCTTTTGACTTTTCTTTTGTTTTTATTCTGATTTTAATGTTTTAATTTCTACACTTTATTTTCCTGATTTTTCTGTCTTTTTAAATCATTCTCTTTATCTTTTGACATTTAAAAAAAAAATGTTATATGAAATATTTCACATGCGAAATATCCATATCAAAAAATAAGTGGATCTTAATTGAGTTGGGTCGAATATAGATTTTTTTTTTCAAATCTCGCGCTAGATAAATTTCAGGATTTTCGCTTTCAGTTGTGTTATTATATGGGCAAATACATGTTACTGTAAAATAAAATGTATGTTACTATCAGACTAAATCTTTATTTAATATATTTATTTATTTTTGTAGAAATAAATATTTTTTCATACAATGCAAGAGTAAAATGTGTATTCCTTTGGAACAAATATTGATTTTTCACTAATATATATTTATTTTGAATAGAAATAATTATTTTCATATAATAACACATTTAAAATAGTAAAAAGTGTATTAACACATGGAACAATATACCTAAATTTAAAGGAGTGATGATCAAATTAAGAAACACATGTTTGTTCTTATAAAAATATACAATGACATGTGGTTGCTCATATAGTAACACAAATTGAGAGCAAATGTGTGTTACTATTGTATTAAATGTTGTCCTTACAGTAATATGCATATACCATATAGTAACACAAATTGGGAGCAAATGTGTGTTACTATTAGAGTAAATGTATGTTACTTCAAGAGCAAATGTGTGTTACTGTACGTACAAATATTTATTTATCCTTAGAAAAATATATATATTTCTTATAGCAACACATGTAAGGTACTAAAAGATGCGTTACTACATTAACAACATAATATCAACATAAATTAAAATAAAATAAAAATAAAATTAAGAAACACATATTTATTCTTGTATAAATACATATTGTCTTTATAGTTACTTTAAAATACAAAAGATTAATTATTTAAGAATTAGTAACACACAGTTTGTCTTTCAAATAACACACATTTGTCCATATAATAACACAGTCTGGGAGCGAATTTTCTGAATTAAACCCTGCACAAATTTTCATAAAAAAATTCATTTAACCCGATTAAAATCCTCAAAATTTGAATTGAAGCGACCCATGACACACTAATTTTAATATTTAATTATTTTAAGTATATTTACATGTGAAATATTTCACATGATAGTGCCTCTTTTTCTAATTCTTTCTTTCTTTTTGTATACTCATTATTCTTGTTTTATTTTTATTCATTTTCTATTTTTTTAAAATTTTATTTTTCTGGTCTTTTCTGTGCTCTCTTTTTGTATTTTGCTCATTTTTCACTTCATTTTAATTCTTTTTTTCTATTCTTTAATATTATTTTTTGCTTCGCTTTTCCCAATTCTAGTTTATAGTTTTTTTTTAAATCTTCAGGCCACCTTCATCGTCAACACTTTTCTATTATATAATTAAAAAATTTCTAGAAGGTTATGCTATTTTGACGTTAAAATAAAAATATTTTATAATTATTTTTAATGAATTAATTTTTCGTTTTGCCATAATATTCTACAGTTATAATACATTTGTAAATTTATTTTTGTATAACTTTAAAAATATTAATTTGCAGTATTCTATTAAAAATATAAAAAGCTTTTTAACTTTATGGATTGTATGTCAATTCATAACATATTATTTTAATTTTTTTATAGAATTTAATTACAATTAATTTATTTTCTTACTTATTAAAAACAATTTAATTGAACTTTTTAATGTTATTTACAAAAATAAATATAGTAATAGTTACAATTTCGTAAAAGAGGAGTGAAGAAAAGAGAGAGGGGAAAGCACCATTCCAACGCATTGCTTGATAGTCGGGAATACTTTTTTGGGTGATTTACATATTGGTTCAAAAAAGTAGCTATATTTACAAATTGATTCACAATTTCTGTACACAAGTATGATTTTTTCCTACACAGAAGTATATTTTTTTTCTGTACAGAACCAATTTGTAATTAGTGTCAATTTTTGTGAACTATTTTATAATTTTTCCTATTTTTTTTTTCAATTAAAGGAGTTGACAAGAAGAGAACCATAACTTTTATTATTATATTGATAATTCATGGGTATTAACTTTTAAAAGTTGAGAATTAAGGTCAAATGAACTAAAATCGGCTAATCACCTCAATTTGGGATGATTTGAGTTGCAATTCTAGTTGATTGATACTGGCTGAATTTTGGTCCGACTAGAGTTGATTTGGCCTAAATTGGCAATTTTTATAAGTTGTCCTTAAATAAATTACTAACAAGAAAGTTATTGAAAGGGTGTATGCGTGGGTTTTTTTTAAAATTATTGTTACAAAAATTGGAACATAAACGATAGCATCACACAATGAAAAACTTAATACCACCTTGAAAATGAGAAAACTTTTTACAGGCTAAACAAATAACATATGATGCCTTATGGGAAAAACATTCAAATATACTTCAGTAGAGACAAAAATACGTGGGGCTGTTAAAACAGACTGGTGGAGCGGATCGGGCCGGACGTAAATCCGCAAAAAACTCCAACTCAACCCATTTAATGGCGAGCTGCGGGCTTCGATGGGTCATTCCATTTAAAAAAATTATGAACTCCAACTAAATTCATTAAATAAAATCACATAATTGATATTTTCACTATGAGAGTCACAAATCTCATAAAGTAAAGTTCGTTATATATAATACAGATTTCATACGAGAGTCACAAATGTTATAAAATAAAATTCACAAAATAAATTAATAATCTTAAGACATAAACTTAGTACAAACCACAAAGTCTCTCAAAATTCATCACTCATTACATCATTAAAATCTTTTTGGTGGCAGCGATTAACTACGTCTTAGAGTTAGAGGATTGCGTAAAGTGGTGTTTGCGATTAACTACAATGGCGGCAGTTTGGGGCTTAGCTACTAGGTATTTTTTTTCCTTTTGGTGAGAGGGGCACATCGATTTGTTGTAATAAAATTTTTAATTTAAGAATTGATTAAAAACATGCCATATAAATACATTTATTATTGTATATATACATATAATATACATATATAAAAAATACAAACTAGCGGGCTGGCCCGCCCTAGCCCGCAGTCTGTCCCGCCCAACCCGCAACCTAAATGGGCCGACCTGCCTCCATGCGGATTTAAAAATGATTGGCCCAACCATCATTTTATTATGGCAGGACGGAATGATCCAACGGGCCCAACCCATTTTGACAGATATACAAATACGATTTACAAAAAAAAAAAGATAGAATCTAACACAAGAGATCCAAATAAGATCTAATATAAGAGATTCAAATAAGATCGACACAAGAAACCTAAATATTGGTGTAGCACTCTGCGCTAACTACTCCAATGATAGTATTGTGTTGAATGCCTAAACACTCAACACAACACAAAATAGAACAAATCAACTACATAAACACTAAATACATTAAGTACTCGATAGTGTTGTTGGACTGTTTTTCTTCAATTTGATGTGTAGGATGTCTTCTACTATTTATAGACTCTGTATTCCGCATCCTCACTAGGAGTGGAGGAAATATCGAAAATATCGGTATATCGCACTTATCGTATCGAAAAATATCAAATTTATTGGTACGATATGGTATCGTATCGAAAATTTCGATACGATAACGGTATATAAATATAGAAATTTTGGCATACCGCGATATACCGAAATATTTTTGGTATATTGAAATATTTCGGTATACCCAAAAAATTAAAATTTTTGGTATACCAAAAATATCAAAATTTTAAATATACCGTTGTCATACCGAAATTTCGATATACCGTTGTCATACCGATATTTCGATATACCGAAATTTTCGGTATGAAAATGGTATGATTTTTTTTGGTATCGAAATTTTGGTATATCAAAATTCGGTATACCGAAATTTTTGGTATGACAACAATATGATATTTTTCGATATCGAAAATTTCGGTACGACAATGGTATGGTGAAATTTTTTTCGGTATGCCGTACCGTCCACCCCTAATCCTCACACCTCAGAGTCCGCAAAGCATGACCTAGAAACTACTATGTAACTTCTCTCCATGATGCATAACTTTTATGTATTACTCTAACTTGTCTACTCAAGTATGCAACTGCTTGACCGTAGATAACTCCTTGTCAACTACACGTCTTCAACTTACATACCTAGATAATTAGGATAGCATCAAATAATAATAAATAAAATTAGCAGGATGTACAAATTTTGATGTTGACAAAAATAAGGATAACATATTTTACAATATTGAGTCAAGATCAACAATCTCCCCCAATTTGATGGTTTTACTACAATACACCGTTGTTAGCCCAAATAAATAAGTATTGAAATATTAATGCGTTAAAAAAAAACAATCATCATATGTGATATCCATCGTACATAAACAATATAAACAAAAATATAAACTAGAAACTTAGGGGGTGTATTCGTTTAAGATTTCGTAGGATTTTAAAGGACTTTTTTACTTTTTCTTATAAAAAAGTCTGTTGGTATTCAATCAGGATTTTAAAGGATTTTAAAATAATCCACTGATATTCAATCAGGATTTTAAAAGACTTAAAAATAATCCACTGGTATTCAATCAGTATTTTAAAAGACTTAAAAACAATCCACTGGTATTAAAAAATATAAGGATTTTAAAGGATTGTTGGGTTTGATGGATTTTGATGGACTTTTTAGTGTATTTTATAAATACCAACAATCCCATCAAAACCCCTAGGATTTCGGTGGACTTTTTTAATTAGTGACTTTATTTATCCCCAAATTGATTTATATATAATTATTTATTTTTAAGACCTAAAATAGGTTTAACCTTATAATTTCATCTATGCATTTATAACATCAACGATAAAGTAATTACAGCGACGAAGGCTAATATAATATTATATATACATATATACTAGAATAAATAAAAATAATTAATAATTAATCATTAAATATATATGTATGTTTTATATAGTATTAAAAAATGATATTGTTCATCCTAACTTATATACAAGATAAATATTTATTTTTTATATAGTATTATTATAATACTAATATTATATATTACACATGTCATTAGGTAATATTTTTATATTGATAATATTTTTTTACGGAATATGAGTTTTGTTATATTTTACTTTGGTTGCTTTGATTATTCAATTTCGATACTTTTTAACATACACATATATATATATATATGTGTATATCACAATATATATATATATATGATACGTAGAAATTAATATATGATAATATAATTCTAATAAAATTACATATTAATTAAGGTAGAATTTTTTATTACAATGGTCTGAGCTAAATTAATTTTGCCTATATACTGTGCCTAAAGTCCATCTAATGAAACAAAAAAGCTCGTGCTATCATTGGTAAAAGGAAAATATAATAGAAGTAAGGAAAAAAAAAAGAAAAAAGGAAAATATAATAGAAGAATGGAAAAAAAATAAGAAAAAAAAGGAAAAAAAAAAAAAATTTCATGCATGCAAACCCTACTCTTTAAATTGGGAGCATACATACAAAAAAAAATGAAGGAAGGGGAATAGCAACAATCAAGCATACCTACTCAGAATTGGTAGAGATAAAAAGGTACAATGTCATCGCGTGCGGAGTACTTTTATTTCAGTATTTTATGTTTTTATTATGCTATCTTATTTATATTTCTCAAATTCTATGATGTTGTGTGACTAGCTTATTAGGATTCCAATTCAAAGATTGTTCAACCTTTTTTATATTATGTTTTAATTAATTCTTGGTGATGTACTCTCTAATTAGTTTTTCGTATTAATTAGTATTAATTTTGAGTTTTTCGTATTAATCGTCATGGAAAAATATCACAAAATGTTTTAGCTGCTTGCAATTTTGATTTAGAGTTCATGTACGTTCTAAGTGGGTGGGAGGGTTCGGCTCATAATTCCAAACTACTAAATGATGCTATAACAAGGAGGAATTGACTTAAAGTGGCACAATGTAAATAATTATTTTTATATTATTATTGTTGTTGTTGTTATTGTTATTATAATACTAATATTATATATTACATATATAACTAGGTAAATATTTTTTGGTGGATTGTGGATTTCCTAACCGACGTCAGTTTTTAGCTCCATTTCGAGGCGTTAGATATCATCTACAAGATTTTGCATGTCAAGGTAATGACCCTGAAAATGAGAAAGAATGGTTCAATCTTCGCCATGCGTCTTTAAGGAATGTGATCGAGAAAATATGTGGTATTTTTAAATCAAGGTTCACAATTTTTAAGTCAGCACCTCCATTTTTATTTAAGACACAAGCAGAACTTGTACTAGCATGTGCAACTCTACATAACTTTCTTCGCAAAGAATGTCGTTCTGATGAATTTCCAATTGAATCGGTGGACAAACCTTCATTTTCAACATTACCAGTTAATGAAAACCGTGATTTTGAGCCTATCATTCAAACTCAAGAACAAGAACGACATGATATTAATACTTGGAGGACTAGTATAGCTATGAATATGTGGAGTAATGCTATTTAGGAGAACATGATATTATGATTTTTTTTATGTCTTTAACTTTTTTTTTTTTTTTTTATATTTGAAGGTATGAAATTTTTTTGAATTTTTATTGTATGTCACAAATCCATGAAATTCTGCAAAGTCTACAAAGTCCAATAGAATCCATTATAATCCTGATTTTAAAAGTCTTACAAAATCCTGCAAAATCTTAAAAGTCACCAAAATCCTACAAAATCTTTAAAATCTGCAGGATTTTTTTTAGCTAAAAAAGTCTTTTAAAATCCTAATCCAATACACCCCCCTTAAATAAATGTAGGGATAGTGCACCTGATGGCTGAAAATAATAATAAAATTAATCGGAAAATCAAGGCTCGTGATGAACACGATTTTCTTAAAACAAAATATGCCCCTCACTCTCTAGGTGCTTAGTGAATTTATGAGACACTTGTTTCCCAGGATACAACGATAAAAAGAAACGATATAGCACAATATCTTGCTTAAAACGAACCGAGATATTGTTCGTAAATCACCGGAGTAAGAACGAAAATTTAGCTGATTATTTTGACAAAAGTAAGTAGCAGGTTTCTGGAAAGTATCTGGATATTTTTCCACTCAACTATTGTATATTTTTGTTATCCTTGTGTTTCTTGCAACACATAAGAATACTATTTAAAAAACCTGTTTCTTGGAACAGAATCATCTTCAGTCCATTCAGCAACTTGTTATGGGTTTAGATCAGGTTGATCACTAACTAGCTCCTCAAGTACAACTCTTCCTGAACTAGTCATTCCATCCTCATTCAGTCATTTGTAGCACCAACATCACTATTTTCTTCCCTGTTGGAGTAGAAGTGAAATTTTCCCAAAATTTCTTCCTTATTTTAAGGTCCTTTACATTTGCAAGAAAGTTATCAATAATGACATACAAAGAAGGAATCGGGTGCAAGATGTAATCAGAAGATAGTTGGACAAATTGAACAGGCCCTCCTGGAGAAATGTTGGCATTGAAATTACCAACGTAATAAGCAACACTTGGACCAGGTTGTACAGGAATTGTAGAAACTTGTCCAGATAGACCCAGCAGCTGGCATATCAGTTGAAGGTAAAGGCAAATAAGCTATCCTTGGACCAACAAACAAGGTATGTGAAATCCTAAAGCTAGCTTGAAAGCTGCTTATAGTTTTATGGGAAATTTTTATAAATATTGTGTTTTTTATTTTATTTTGGCTTATGTAATTAAAATGATATTCAATTGTATTATGAAAATAAGCAAAATAGTGAATATGGTTCACGATTTTATAAAAAATGTGAACACACTCAAAATGTTAGCCAAACTTCCGTTATAACCATTAGTTGAATAATTGTGCCTATAACTAGCATACACCTTTTAACTTCTCCACCACCATTATTGCTCCCCCCCACCTCCCACACCACCACCCCATTTGCACGCATTATTACTCCCCTCCCACACACACCTCCCCCACCCCATTTGCACCCCCCACCCCCACCTTCCCCGTCATTTTAAACTTTTTTTTATTACATATTTAATTTTTAAAATTTTTAAGATGATATTTTTAATTTAAATATTATAAAATTGTATTGTTATTAAGTATGACTAAGTATAAATTGATCAATGTACTCTTATTAAAAAATTATTTTATCCATTTAAACACTATAAGAAATATGAATCTTTTAATATTAAAATGAATTCTTTAACTAAGATTATATTAAAATAAATTTATTTTTTATTTTAAATTAAATATGAATTTTATCAATATTTATAACACATAAAATTAAGATATATACAACAAAACTTTAGAATTATGAAGAATAAAATTCATATTAAACTTCATTGATATATCTTTTAAAATTCTTATTTTTTTATTATAATATGAAAACATTATATATTATGATCTTAATTCTTACTAAAATTCTAAAAAAATCTGTCTTAATTCGTCTACTTGAACAAATATTGAATATGCATATACACATTAAAATAAAAAAGGTATATAAGGAGATTATACTTTTAAAAAACTTTTATATTTTTACAAACTAATGTCAATAAATTATTAAATTATCATTAAATCAAATAATAAATTTAAAAGAAAAAATTGATAATAAAAATTATTTACATTTTGCAAAAAAAAAATTATTAGATATGTATATAATTATATATATAAAACTAAATCTATATCTAAACAAATAATAATATAATTTAGATAATATTAAAAGAATTAAAATATATGTATAAATAAATAAATTAATTGTAAATGATATTTTTGAATTAATATACAATAATTCCACTGATTTTAATTTTTAATAAAATATATTGAATTAGACTTGCATAATAATATTTTTCGTACTATTTTATACTCCCTCCGTCCCACTATAAGTTGTTCATGTTGCCATTTTCGTCTGTCCCACTATATGTTGCTAATTGCTTTTTTACCTTTTTTGGAAACTACTTTTCACTTCTTTATTATTATTTTCAATACTTTTTACACTATTTCCATTACTTTTTCACTTTTCTCCATCATATCACTTATACTTTTTGACTTTTCCATCACATCACTTATACTTTTTTCACTTTTACCTTAATTCGTGTACCCAAAAGCAACGAGCAACTTATAGCAGGATGGAGGGAGTAATATTTTTGGCTTTAATTAACACTTTTTTTTTAAAACCAGACTTATGTTCATAGAGTCATTTCATTTGGGTTGGGGGGTTTCTTTGAGGTGGGCTGGTTGGGGGTTGGAGGAGGGGTTGTTGTTGGGAGTAATAATGGCGGCAGCTGTGTTTGTGTTGGGTACATTCCAAATAGTCAAAAGGTGTAGGTATATTAATTCAGGAAACGTGAATGTAAGTCATGTTTCCTGATGTCACTAATGGAGTTCACGATAGTTAGGTTAACCTAACCTTTAATGTTTTATGCAAAATTATGAACATAGTTCACATTTTTGCTTATTTTGATAAAACATTTGAACATCACTTTAATTACATAAGTACAAATAAAAAACACAATATTAAAAACAAAACTTAATTTTATTATCAGGTCTTTCAAAATCCTTATCTTCCAAATTAAAAGTTGTGCAATTAGACAAGGATAAGGAAGTAGACCTTTTCCAGAATATCTCCAAAATAGCTCATCATATTTCTAAACACAATTTGACCCAAATAAAATTATTTCAAATAATCTATCTTGTACATAAGCACAACTTGTTCTTTAGTAAGTATAATGGTGTTTGTTGAGAGAATACACTTATAAACCATTAGCTTATGCAATATAAAGTAAAGACTGGTCAGTTTTGAAGCATTTAGCTAGTCTATTTACCCATTTGGTGCATTTAGTCTATTTACCCATTTGGTTACTTGCCCACCAATAACAACATTAATGACTTCATCCATATTATCCGCAACATGTTCAACGCAGTTTTTTGTTTTCACAATTCAATTAATCACTCTAGGAGTAGTGGGATTTTCACACCTCTAAATCTAGTGTTTCCATAATACCTTGAATTCTCTCTACCTACATATTTTTTGAGACTGAAATAAAATTCAATAATCTATTCAACACAGAAAGACTTGACAAATTGAATATCATGCATCAAAGATCTCTCCTCAAGGTAACTAATCATATTCATTCTTTTAAAATACTACCTCCGTCCATGAAAAATACACTTAGATATATATTTGCACGTGGTTTAATGCAATATATTGGAAGGTATTAAAGAATATTGTGAGGTCCGATATGAATAAAGAGAATATCTTTGGAAAGTACATATGTGCGGACGGAGGGAGTAGATTGCTTAATTAACTTCTAAGGCACCAACATTCTTGTCTCAATCTCTGTGTAATTTTCACTAGAAACGTCAAAATATTGCCCATCCTCATCAAATTCAGACTCAAAATGTTCAGAGGATGCCTTTTCTTCCTCAGTATTTGAGGGTGTACCAGATTGAGACACAAGTTGTTGTGCTTTTTCTTTAAGTTGTTGTGATTCCTCAGTATTACTTGATGTTGCCATTGGAGAGGTAGCATTTTCAGGAACATCTTCGGAGACATCCTGTAAAATAGAGTTTTCCTTCTTATCTTTTGACACTTTCTTCTTCTTGGCAGCAAATTGAGCCAAGGACACGTTCATTTCAGAATCTAACTCCTTAGATTCTTTGTCAGATTCTTCTTCTTTGGAAACAACTTTATTAGATTCTTTGTCAACTGAAGCTTCATCATCAGAGTTAAATACCCTGATAGGGTTTGAAGCAACACTATCATTTGGAATCTTCTGACACTTTTATGAGTAGTTCACTCTTTTAGCCATTGTTCTGTACGACCTTGTGAGTAGTTCACTCTTTTAGCTATTGCTCTGATACCACTGTTGGGTTTTATTGTTACGAACCTCAAGTCCGTAGCAGCGGAAGACATCGTTCACCAACAATGAACCAGATCGAATTAACTGTATACATAAAACAAACATGATTAGATCTAATCTAATTGAAAATCCTTACAGTATTTGAATGTCGGATTCCTCTACTATGGTATCCACGTAATCATTGTCTTACGAAATTGCGATCCAATCGCTAGTATGGTGTTTCTGGTGGAGTTCACTTGGAAAAACTCACACTTAAAACTTATGAGAAAGTTAGGAATTTTAGACTTAGGGTTTATGAGTCCCATAACCCATATATATAGTAAAATATTTCCATATCTATAAGATATCAAATATAATCTTTTACCATATAATATATAATAATATATCTAATATATTATTATTATGACATATCAAATATATCATCTAATTTAATTAAATCTAATTTAATTAAATATTAATAATTCCATTAACTAGAATTATTATAATTCTCCATTTATTAAATATCTATGATCTAATCAAATATTTAATCCGACCAACTTAATTCGTAAACGTGGGTTACTTATTGTGTGACCCATAGACCCTCATATGTCAAGCGATTAGTCAAACTAATGGTCTTAGTTGAACCCTAGACCATAAACCAGACAATCTCAACATATGAGGTACGTTGCGAGGATACAACAACAGCCTGTAATGTGAAGCTCAAAGTGATACGGTCCTTTCATTCACGAATACTCCGATTAAGTCTAGAACATGATAATGTGTCTATTCTAATAACTTAATCAAGTTATCTCGTTCTACTAATTGATCATATTGTCACATTTGAATACTATTTCAAACGCGACGTGCATTGGCCAATGACTAACGATCCAATTAGTTATGAGAAGTCGAGTATTCTCTCCAAATCTATTTGAGGAATGAATTCTATCTTGGCTCAACTACCACGCACATGTACTTCGTGATGTGCCCAACACATGCCATATCTACCCCGTTCAGAGTGCAAGCGTCGGTCATGGTCAAAGCCCATCACTCCATACATGTCGTGTGTATTGACCTCAAGTCAGAGGACTATTACACTACTCCACAAACCGATACTCACATAGACACGTAAATAGAGTACATCAAATGGTTTCTCGATTGGGTATGCCAATACTCTTCAAAGTATTTGTGCATCCATCATGAGATACCTAGTATCTCGCAATTATGAGAATCACTACACCCTCTAAGGGTATGATTCAGATCATACACCAATCTCAATTGCATCATCGATATCCCGTTCTCGATGATCATTGATTGGGGCTACTTTAAGAACTATGTCATAGTCATTCGAGTCTCACATCTCAATGACAACATTAGTTCATGGGAACACATATATGAATATATGCAAACAATCAGACATACTATTCTATAAGTGTATTGCCGAATATTATTGATCAAATCAATAATACATTAATGACTGAATATGATCAAGTATAATGTCCTCATAATGATTGTCTCTAGGACATATATACTAACACTACGTTTTTCTCATGGTTGTAGTTGGAGATGTTGGCAGGGATGATATGATATTTTCAGCCGTACTCTGGAAAGAAGTTTGTGATGCCATGGAAGCAAGATAGTGCAGGGAATTTTCTTGAGTACAATTTGGTGGATTTTCAGACAAATTCTTTGATGAAGATTAATGAGTCAAAAGTTTTCTCATATCATATATGATATACTGACTCCGTCCTGGTCTTTTTTCCAAAAGATTTAGACATATAGATTAAGAAAAAAATTAAAGTATCTGAGTGTAAAATCAATTAATAAAATATAAAAAAGTGTACTTTATTGATTTTTAGGAGTGTAAATTATTTTTTTTAAAATAAGAAAAAAGAGTTGGGACGTTTCAAAATGAAAAAAAGTGTTGGGACTAAAACATTAGATTCGAGAGATCGAGAAATACCTCAGTGTAGATATACAATAAACACTCTATTTGTATGCTCGCGGAACATTGAATAAAAATCATCATTATTGAGATCATTTAAATAGATAGGAAATGTGGAAGGTACTTACCATCCACAATATTTGCAAGATGTTGTGGTTATTAAAATAAACCACCCATTGCAAGACATATAAAATATCATCTAAATTGAGGGAAAAAAATTAACTACCCCCTATTTTAAATACACAATTATAATTAAGTAAGTTATAAAATAATTCAAATAATTTTAGCCTTATATAATATATATTCAGAAAATAAATACGTGTTAAGACTTACTAATTCCCGTACTTAGTCAATATCATCAAATATATCGGCTCACACACATTTCAACATAGGTTTCACATGAATATGTTTCATTTGTGTTATCCCTATATTTTTAATATTTTCACACTTTAATTCATATTGATCTATCTTTTCAAAGGAAAACATCGCAGTTATCATCCCCGTGTCCCATAATTACTCAATGAATTATGAACAAATTGATGCAATTTTTATCACCTTTTGAAAAGAGAATATCCTCCAAATCATTACCTCAGAGTGGCCCATTTGGTGTAGCTTTCCATGGAAAATCTAGCCATTGAAGATTTTCGGAGCAAATTCGACAACCTTTTCTGGACAAGATTTGGACATTTTTTTGGCTTCAACTTTCAAACATATTTTGGGCTTAAAATATTGGTGTTTTGTGTAGGATTTCTGATGTTGGAAAGAACATACTTACATCTCAGGTAGCTAGGCTTGTCAATGAGTTGTGAAATTGCAATTGTAGTTTAGAAGTTTCACTAAAGTTAATTATTACTTTTTGGATTTGTGTGCAAATCTAAGGGAAATAGAGGGAGAAGAATCGAAGATTAAGATGATGTGCAAAATTTTTTTAGCACAAACATAAATCTGTTATGTTTGTAGTTATAAATATATTATGTTACTTATATATATATATATATATATATATATCTTAATTTTTAAATTTAAATATGTAATTTTACAAATTTAGTATACAAATTAATTATTCTTGAATGTTAGTGTGTGCACAAATTATATATATATATATATATGTTTGTATTTATGCCTAAAATTTTTGCACAGTCTATTGAATTGTGTGCAAAATTTTTGAATTTGTTCAGTTTTTTATGGGATATATTTATGTTTGTAAATTCATATTTATTCGACTCCACCACACTGTACATATCAGGTGTTAAAGTGAAATTTATAGGCCACAATAGTGCTTTCAGGTTTAATCTGGAAATAATATGAAGTGATAAAATATTATATGAACATTATTCACCATACATACTTATACTATTACTTGTAAAAGTAATAAAAATGCTCGTAAAACTAATACCATTACCTACCCCACTTTATTTTTTTTATCTTTAGGGAATATTTGGTTCGTAAGATAAAAATATCTATTCGTAAAAAACCAAACATACCCTTACACTACTTTATAAGCCGATGGAGGGGAGTACCTTCTCTCCGAAATAATATGTACTACACTCATTTAAAGAAGAAAAAAAAAACCGAATTTCTACATTGATAGAATATGGCATCACAATTCACAAGCAAAAAGTGATCAATCATTTCGGGCTTTCACAAGTGGAACAAGCATCCAAAGAAAAAAACATCTTAATTTGCTCAACCTCCTTATTAAAGAAGGTTAAAAGTGACAAAAAAAAGAAAAGAAAAAAGACACAGCTTTATATATGCTACAAATATTTTGTTGCCTTTCTCCATTTTTCACAGCATTATGACTAGAGATTAAACATGACCTTGATTGCATTGCCGCCACGAGCACTGGTTTCGAAGGCTTCTTCAACTTCGCGCTGAGAGAATCCGAACCTGTGGGTGATCAACGGCTTCACGTCTATCTTTCCACTACGAAGAAACTCGATGCACAAGGGCCAAGTGTTACTGTAGCGGAATATGCCAACCACATCGACCTCCCTGAACGAAAATATCAAGAATCATTGGCAAGAAGATGGGAAATGTAACAGAGATGACAAAATTTTGTACGCACCTAGTAAACAGTGCAATTTAAGTACATTTTTAAACGGTATTAGTTGTTTAACTAAAAGGTATTAGTTTGTCAGTACTTATTTTCATACTATTGGACTATTGGTGTACAAAAGTGTTGCTAAATTGAACAAGTCAAAAACTACCTGACAGCAGCTGGGGCGAGAGGGACGGTCATCTCTATGTGACCCATCCCTACAAGGCAAACCTTTCCACCCGAAGAAGTTGCACCTAAAGCTGTTGACATGGTCTTACTAAACCCGGCACAGTCCAAAGTTATGTCAATTTTAGCCCCCATTGCTTCCCTGATTCTTTCAACTTCTCCGCCCACATCCTGTTTCAAAATCTCCGCTCATTAGCTTTTTGATTACACTTGTGTGACATACTTCAAATTCAAAGGCAGTGAGCATATGGCATCTATTTAGACTGATAGGATGCTAGGATAAAATCCTTCCAACTGGAATAGTAAAGAAACTGAGTAAGATAATTATTGTGGTTAGTGAGAAAAAATGATAATATATTCATCTTCAACATATGTCATAAAAGATAATGAGACTCAAAATAAGTTAATCTTTACCCTATTTTGATTAACTATCTCCCTTCCTATAATCATTTCTCCTCGATCATTCTATCATATTCCCCAGCCAACAACCTCTTTTTGTCCCCACTTATTCGAAGATTAGAGAAAAACACTATAATTCTTATTATTATTCTCATCTCACTTAAGAATTTGAACCAAGACCAGAATTTGTGATTGATAAGTTTGTTTGAATTGTGAAACGTATGTCCAACAGCGTACATTGTTAGTACACTAGTGTCCTGTTTAAAAAAGCTCAGCATATGAATGTTATACGGATCATGTTTATTGTCGGCATTTGCTGTTTACTTGCAGTTCTATGAAGTTCTTAAAATTTAAATGCCCAGTAAATTCAACTCTCTTTCTTTTTGTCAATATCAAATGATAAAACCAAACAGGCTCAGTACCTCAGAAAGCATGAAAAGATGAGCTAGACGACTCGAGACAGACCAACATTTGTGCAGAATTTACGAGTGATTACAAGTAAGTTTAACTAATGAATTGGGACAATGGAAAGAATAGTATTGTTACAAGTAGATAATGCGCATGAAGTGAACATTCATGGTTCGCAAATTATTCTAAATTGAAATATAACAATGATAGATATGAGATTATGATTATCCTCTTGATTTATTAATTAACAATAGAATTGTTTAAGAATGTAAGAATTGAAAAGTGATAAAATATCAGATTGTACCAACGTATGGTATAAAGTGTACTGGTTTTCTTCAAATCACATAATAACAAAAGCAAAAAAAAATAAAAAATTAATGATTAAAAGAGCTTTGATGTAAGTTCAAATTTCAAAATGCTTCAAAGATTATTTCCTTAATTATATGCTTACAAAAACACAACGATATTCTGCAAACAAGATTAGTATGCAACGCTCCATTTTATTAGATATTAGCAAAGTCGCATTATCATTTACACTATACTGAATATAACTCTTGCCAATACTAGTTCCACAGGTACTCATAAAGGTTTGATGCTTCGATGAAAATGATACTTACATTTATGTTAGTGGAAACTTTGACAGTCTGGTCTGCTCCGAGCTCCTTAGCCACTGAGAGACGGTGATCGTCTACATCCACAATGACAATTCTGGGGGATCCAAAAGCGCGAGCTGCAAGCAGTGTTACTAGTCCAATTGGTCCAGCTCCCATCACCAATACATTAGTCTCGGGACCTACATTGGCACGCCGACATGCATGAACCCCAACGCTCAAGGGCTCACATAGTGCCCCCTCCTCCAAACTCACATTCTCCGGGAGCTTGAAACATAAGTCCGCAGGATGCACAATCTGGAGAAGAAGTTCAAACGACGCTTGGTTCATAGTTTTCAATAGGAATGATAATGAAATGTAGTGGTTAAATGAGATAAAGGATGGTCAATTCGCCTTCATCATACTTCCTACGAGGTAATGAGGCTCAAAATAAGTTAATCATTTCCTCATTTTGGTTAACTAACTCATCCGCTATAATCATTTTATTATTCATCAACCAACAATCACTTTAGTCTCATGTTATCCCAAGATTAGACCAATATCCGATAATTCACATTTCCATCCACAATGAAGGATTTGAATCAAGCGCCATGGGATTCATGATCTCCAGACAAGGTTTCGCGTTCATAAACACAAATGAGCAACCTATATGGATAATAAAGTCAATAACAATTGCAGGATGAGTGATGGGAGATGAACAAGGTTGGGAATTTGTTCCTCATGCTTCATACTAAAGAAAGTAGGCGAATAATAATGCAAATTCATCGAATTAATTAAAGATATTTGAAGAAAACAATCTTTTATTAAATATACATAATGCTGAAAACTCTGTTTAGAAGTGAACCTGATTTGCAAGGGAACCGTGGACAGGGGGAGTAGCAAAAAACTTCATCTCAGGGCACAAATTATATCTTCCTTCCTTGCAAAGATTACACCTCCAACAACTTATCCCCGGCTCAATAGCCACACGGTCACCCGCCACAAGGTGCTTCACTCCAGCCCCGACTTCCTCAACAATACCAGCACATTCATGCCCAATCACCATTGGTTCAGTCACAACAAAATCTGCTAACCTCATCTCCTAAATTCAATTAAATAGAAAAGTTCCTCTAATCAATTTACCAAATTAAAGATATTAGCCTCCCAAGAATAAGAACATAACAGAAGGAGAAACAAGAAAAAAAAAAGTGATTACTGAAGAGGGGATTTCCAATATCAAACTAAATTACATATTAAATTGATGTCAGAGCTTCACAATCATCAAAAATCAAAACGTATTAACTAGAAACGACCAAGTCACAAAGAATCAACATGAAAACACAGTTGAATCAATGAAGATGAGCATAAAGCTTCACCTTGAGGTAGTGAACATCACTTCCACAGATACCCACAGCTTTCATTCTGATTCTAGCATCATGAGGGCCTAAAAACAGCAAATTCATCAATTTCTAGCGAGCCCATATCAAGAAACACTTATATACACAGAGAGTGAATGAAATACCAAGAGGAGGGAGCTTAAAAGGTTGAATCTTGAGGTTGTTTTTGCCGAGAAGCCATGCCGCCATGTTTTCTTCTCCATCCTTATCGTCGGCAGCGTTTCCACGAGACATCCCTCCCTTCCCCATTTCTTCCTTCTCTGTGTGAGTCTGTGTCACTTGAGATTTTATTTTTTATTTTTTATGGTAGTATGGGGTGAGAGTCTGAATAGAGCCGTCAAAATGGGTTGGGCCCGTTGGGTCAGTCCGTCCCGCCATAATAAAATGAGGGTTGAGCAAAATATTTTTAAGCCCGTATAGAGACGGGCCCAGACGGGCTGACCCGTTTGGATTGCGGGTTTGGCAGGGTGGGCCGCGGGCTGGGGCCGGCCAGCCCGCCAGTGACGTATATATTATATATGTATATATATACACATTAATATATATACATATTATATGATATTTTAATTAAACTTTAAATTATTATTATTTATTTTCTTAATTCTTCCAAACAAAATAACAAATTATTTCGCTCCTCTCACAAAAAAAAAGTAGCTAAATTTCAAATCGACGTTGCCGTAGTTAATCAATGGTGTCCCTTCACGTAGTCCTCCGGCTCTCTTTCGTAGTTAATTGTCGCTGCCAAAATGATTTTTATGATGTAATGATTGATAAATTTTGTGAGACTTTATGATTTGTGTTAAGTTTATGTCTTAACATTATTGATTTATTTTGTGAACTTTATTTTATGAGATTTCTATTATATTTGACAAACTTTACTTTATGAGATTTGTGATTCTCGTGACAAGATTTTAATTATACATTTATTATGTTACTATTTTGTTTAATATATTTAGTTGAAGTATTAGTTCATAAATTTTTCAAAAAAAATAAAATAAATTGGTATGGCCCGTTGAAGCCCGCAGCCCGCCATTAAATGGGTTGGGTTGGAGTTTTTGCGGCCCGTCATATTTTCAGTCCGCCTCGCTCCGCCCCTCCAAAAGGCGGTCTTTTGCGGGTTTAGACCCGCCCCGCCGGTCCGTTTTGACAGCTCTAAGTCTGAGAGAGAGAGACGTTGAGGTTGTAAAGAAAGGGGTTTCTTTTTTCCTAAAAAAAAAAGGTGGGTGTATATAAAAATTGGGGTTTTTTAATAGATTTTTTTTTTAAAAATAATTTATACGGTGGGCGATGATAGAGCTTTATCAGTATCAGTTTTCTCTGTCACACGAGACACTAGATGGACGTATATAAGGGAATGTGATGGGATCATGGGAGGAATTGGAAATTTGGAATGACTATTGTTTGTAGCTTTTTTATCCTATAAAATGGGTGTTCGGGCATAGTTATACTTGGGGTTGGCAAATCGTGTAATCGTGTCGACATGATAACGACACGACACGATAAGGTGAAACACGAACACGACACGATAAGATACATGTAAACACGAACATGAAAATTTTCGTGTCAATACGACACGATAATGACACTAAAGTTTATTATCAATTTTAAAAAATTAATAAATAAATAAAAGGATACGATACGACACGATAATAATACGAAAATTAATAAATTTTAGATTTTATTATCAATTTTAATAGAATATATTTAATATTTTGTATTTAAAATTTATTAACGTACAACTATCAGATACATATTAGTAATGTATATCAAATCACTAACAAATTAACAGATTGCTAACGGGTTAATGTGTCATCTGTTAATTTTATTGTGTTTAACGGGTTGACACGACACGAAATATTCGTATTCTTATCAGGTCGACACGATAAGGACACGAACACAATAAGCCTAAATACTAACCCGCAATTTTCATATCGTTTTCGTGTCATATACGAGATTGTCAACCCAAGTTATACTTATAAGCGAACTATAAACATAAATAAAACGAGAAACACAATTTCTTGAAAATGATTTTGGGTATTCTCAAGAACCTTTAACTTAATAAGTTGTATATTGAGTGTTATATGCAATTGTTCTTTTTATAATGGATTGGATTGAGACATTTAGTATTTCTGAAGTTCCAAAAATACTAAAAAACAATCTTGATCCTTAATCTTAGAATTTTTAATTACAAATATTGATGTAACAATGTGATTAGATTTATTTTACATTTAAAGATCATATGTCTCGTCCCTTAAAAGTGTCAGTATTCTGATATCTTCGTTATTATTGATCCATAATCTTTTAAATTGCCGGCGAATTCACTGGTAATTTCGTCTTTATGCTGAGTTTGATAGATGGAACCTCGAGATGTGGGGTATTCTAAAGCAATATTGATTTTGAGTAGAGTTTATATGAAAATATTTCATGATAAATTTATCATAAAACTATTATAAAATATCAAATATTTGGTCAAATGTATCAAAATATTCATCAGACGTATAAAAAAATCAGGGTCAATAAAATTTATAACAATTATAACATAATATCATTTATCTAAATCTTTTATACATATGATGATATTTTTGATACTCTTAGTTAAATGTTTAATATTTTAAAATTGATTAATTCATGATAAGTTTGTCATGAATTATTTTCATACAAAATTTTACGTATTACTTTAAGCTAATGATTGGTAATATACTTCTCCCTCCAATTTCATTCTTTTAGGAAGGCAACTCTTTTTTTTTTTAGCCTTTTTTTGTAATGGACACAAGATATTCTTTAATTTGATAAAAAAAAAAGTAAAGATTTTATAAATTTATTGTAGGATATATTATGAATAAATATTTATATTTGTAAGCAAATGTCTCATATGTAACTGGTATACGATGCAATCACTCAATAATTGAGGTTGTTTATATTGAAACGTATGAGTTGATTACTCTGAAAAGTATGAGCTTTTACACTAAAAAAATTTACCCTGTTATTGATTTTTAGTATAAACTTTTAAGTGTAATTAAGCTACACTTTTCAATATAAATAAATTTAATTATTTAGTGAGTACGTCATGCACCATATGCACATCAAACTTACTTATTTATAATAAAAATATAAAATAATTAGTTTTAAAAAGAGAATAAGATTAGAGTTGAGGTACAAACAAAAATAAAAAGTGATAAATTTATAAGATAGAGAGTAAATAAAAATAGACATAGTCTTTTAAATCCTAATTAAAGATGACAATTCGAGTCATTAGGCCCAGTCTAATTCAGTCCATCGGGTTAAGCTATTTTCATGATTGTATACCACCCATATAAAGAAAGTTCAATCCTATCTAGATTGCGGTCAGACTAATGGATAAGTCCAACCCATTACTTTATGATTTTCTTTCTATAAATTGTTGAACAACAAAAAAATATAGGGGAAAGTTTTGTATGGAAATAGTTGATGTTAAGTTTATCAAAAATTAGTTTTAAAATATTAAATAATTAATTAAGTGTATTAAAAGTTGGGGACAATTAAATTTATATACTGACCTAAACTTTTGATACATATTTTGATACATTTGACCAAATATTTATCATGAACTATTTTTACATAATACCTAGTTTTTTATAAGCTTATCTTGAAATTATTTTAAAGTATCAAATATTTAGTCAAGTGTACCAAAATATGCATCAAGTGTATCAAAAGTTGAGATCAATATATAAATTTAATTAACCTCAACTTTTAATATACCTGATGAGATTTTTGATACACCTAGTTAAAGGTTTGATACTTTAAAATTAATTCATGATAAGCTTATCATGAAATATTTTCATACATAACTTTGACATATATATAATATATTTTTTAGGCCTTGAATTGATAAAACTCTGGTATTTGTATATATATATATATATTCTCCCACCATCCCAACTCTACTTTTACATTTGTTTTATTTAAACGTCTCAACACTATTTTCACACATTTAAATATATATTTTACATTCACAAAAATTAATAAACTATACTTTTTAAAATTATATTATTTAATTTTATTCTCACTTTTCTTGGTTCGTATGCCATCTCTATGTGTAAAAGTATTTTCAGGACGGAGGGAATAATATAATTAAAGTAAGAGTTTAGATGTGACTCGACTTTTAGGGGCGCTTGTTTCAAATTCTTCAATGGTAATGAGAATGAAATTTCATTTTTCTCCTTTACCCTTACATATGTTGAATAAGAGTTTATGTTCATGGTGGTTACATCATTAATGTTGTGCTCTAATTTTGAAAAAGTTGACAAAAAAAGAATGTTGTTGATTGTGGTATGGAGGATTGATTGAGGAGGGTGATTATAAAGTGAGATGGAGGTAATCAAATGGGGGTAGTGATTACCTTATTTAGGAGAAAACAATGTTATGTACCTCATTTATTCTCATTATTTATAATAATTACTACGTGTATATCGCATTCCTATTACCATTGAAGAATTTTTTTTACCAAGCGTCCCCTTAAATAATTTTCATTTTAGCATGGCAAGAACCCCCTTAAATAATTTTCAATTTAGCATGGCAAGAAGTCAGCTTTAGATAAGGCTAAGAAGGTATGAAGTGAGCAACTACTTCTGATAATAATCTTACTATTTTCTTGACAACTGACCAATTGGACATTAATTAATTACACCTGGGTACGGAACTGTGAGCCCTAAACTCGTGTAAGAAGAATATTTATGAAATTTCTTAATTCAAAACAAATTTGATCACTTGATATATATGATCCAAATTAGGGTGAATGCAGAGCTATCAGATGCAATGATAAATAAATTACGCAGATAAATATACACAAGTATTTATAGTGGTTCTGTTGGTCCTAAATGAGTCAGATTAGTGTATGGGGGGAGCCAATTTTTTTTGCAAGATCCTTGAAGGTACCACAGTCAGCTAAATTGAAGGCAATTCTTAGGCTGATGTCAGACAGGATTATCAGGTCAGGATTCAGGAAAATTGTGGACTTGAGTGCTCAGTGAGGCTGTATTCAAATAATCAACCTACAAATAGCTCTAAAGCTTGTCAGTTGGATAGTTATCTAAGAAAAGTTGAGCGTGAAAGTGCGAGCTCTAAAATTTACTCGTTTTAAGGTTTTTGAAATATTTTGTCTTCGTTTTTTAAAGCTGTGATTAAAAGGTCATGGCACACATTTAGGTCAGGATTGATTAGGTCAATCCTGAGAAAAACAATGCTCAATACAAATGATATAACAAGTTAATAATGCAGAAAGCAAGTAAAACACACAAGAAATTTTAACATGGTTCATAAAGCTTAAATTTCTACATCCACGACCTTGATTTAACAAGATAATTCCTTCAAGGAATTGTTTCTTGTTTTTAACGTGTCAAGTTACATTGTGGTCCAGATATCCTCTATAAGGAATCTAATCCCTAGAATTTAATGAGTTATACTCCTCTTACAACTAAATTCACGAACTCTTTCACAACAAGCTGATCTACAGTAGTTTGGAATTTCGGGTTCCGACTAATGTGTGATAACCTTTACATCAAAGCAAATACAAAAGTACAGACTATCACTCTCAGCTAAGGTTATATCTAGTAAGAACAAAATAGAGAATAAACTTAATACAAAATGCTAAGCACTAGGGAAACTTGTGTTGCAAAGTACTTGTTGAATGCTTGAGAGTCTTGGTTAATTTCACAGCCTGGAAATTTTCCATAACCTTGTTTGAGTCAAGATATTCTGTATTTACATCCAATCTTGAAAAACTATATATTGAAGAGATAGATCTAGACTTGCTATTTTTAGGTAGGTAGGCAAAAAGCTTAGATCTTGGACTGGTCCCTATCACCAAGCTTGTTTGGTGAAAAGGTCTTCTGGCGTCGCCTGCCTACAATCTGCTGACTATTCTTGATGTTAGTATTGTACATAGGTGTCTGCCTCTCATTGGTTCATGACAACGGCTAGTAAGACTTGATCTTTATTCCTCATAGTAACACATATTTGCTCTAATAGTAACACACATTTGTCTTCCAATTTGTGTTACTATATGTGCAAATGTGTGTTACTATATCAGCAAAATATATTTTTATGATAATTGTTAAGTGATATTTCTAATTTAAAATATATGTGGCTAATTGTTCTTAATCAATCACTCAAACAATAATCTAAAGTGTTTAATTAGGTGTTATATGATGAAATGTAGAGAGAAAATAGAGAGAGAATTTTTAGAAGTTGTTTCTTGTATTCAAAGTTTCAGATCCTTACAAATGAGGTATTTACAAGTATTTATACCCTCTTATGGGTGAGGTGGCATCATTCTAAGCTATGTGACTTTTGATGGTGACAAGTGTCCTCCACTTGTCACACTAACTTTAACCTAAACGACCTACTCCTTCCTTGCCGGTTCTTGGTCACTTTCGTGCCTTCATTCCTGAGAGATGATCGACCAGCTGGGCGAGCAACATGGCGAGCAAGTGGGTGAGCACCTTGGACTTGACCACGTGGCTTGATGCCTCGCCACCTCCGGGCTGGGCGAGCAAGGCGGCGAGCGTGGTGGCGAGCACCTTAGGCTTTTCTTCAGAGCTTGATGCCTCGTCACCACTGAGTCAGGCGAGCAAGGTGGCGAGCAGGTAGGCGAGCATGGTGGCGAGCACCTTAGGCTTGTCTTCGGAGCTTGATGCCTCGCCACCGCTGAGTCAGGCGAGCAAGGCGGCGAGCAGGTAGGCGAGCACCTTAGGCTTGTCTTCGGAGCTTGATGCCTCGCCACCGCGGAGTCAGGCGAGCAGGCCAGCGAGCAACGAGGCGAGCAACTTGGTCCAGGCCATGTGGGCTTGTTGCTTCATCATCCCAGGGCTTGGGCGAGCATGCTGGCGAGCATGCTGGCGTGCAGCTCGGCGAGTAACTTGGACTTGGATTTGTTTATACTTTAATTGCTCTTTAATCATTGGGCTTACATGCTTTTATCAACATTTGCCTCTCAGCAAATGCTTTGAATTGATTCTTCTTTATCAAAGCGTATGCTGGAATTAATCCACTGTGTTGGCGAACAGGTAGGCGAGCAGCATGGTGCCCGACTATGTGCTCGGCTTTCATGCTCGTCCTCTCCCTTGACAACCGAAGTGATGCTCCAGAAAATGAGGCGTCTCCTCGTGTACTGTGCCAATCAGTCGCACGAAAAGACGCGCCCATTTAAAAAACTTTTAAATTTTTGCAAAATAGTCCCCCAAAATTTATTTTCCCTTTTTCTTTTAACCCTAAGGTATAAATAGGGATCTTTTTCACTATTCATCTTCTTCTTCAGTTGTTCATTTCTCTGAAATTTCCGGCGATCTAAGTCTTCGAGTTTTCCGGCGTTTTACCTCCTTATTTCTTCGCGGTGATTGGGGGTCTTTGATTCAAAGGTAGTTTCTCTTTCTCCCTCCTTTTATTCTTCTTTTTGCATTATCCTCTTTTATTCCTTATGTTGTTCTTGTTCGCCGGATTCTCTTTTGGGCATATCCGACCGGAATCAAGGCGGCGGAGTCATTAATTCGATAGTTAGCACATTCCTAGGGCCCATCTTCTTTCCTCTTCCTATTTTTCCATGTCTTCGTCTTCAAGCAGTATAATTTCCCACCGGAATTCGGGTAAACGACCGGTGGAGGAGGGTGGTCCGATCGCTGGGCTTTCATCCGTGTACATGGCGGGATCTGAACCCGAGATGGTGGAGGTGGATCGGCCATTCATGGAGGAGACTGAGCAACTCGGCGAGCAGCTGGGCGAGCAGGGAGTCGAGCAACCTACTGCTCACCCGGGAGGTGATGATCAGGAAGCCATTAAGGTGCTCTCCAGTAGTGATGATGACAATGACTCCATCACCGAGTGGTTCGAGTTTGTCGGCTTCCCGCAACCTCACATGTCGGAGAGGTCCATCCCTGAAGGTATCGAACAAGAGTTCGATTGGAGAGCGTATTACGAACGATACGCCGCTGACTTCCCTACTTCTCCTCGACAATATTGGGAACTTGAAGAGGAAGAATTTACCAACTACAAAGCAAACACTGTGGAGAGTGTTATTGATGAGGATGACCTTGACGGCATCCGGAGGGAATATCATATCCCGTGTGATGTAACAATGTATGCCCCTCGGAAGAATGAGAGGGCCGATTGTCCTTCGGAGGGACTGACGGTGATCAACATGCACACATTAGCCGCCGGAGTTACGTTTCCCATCCATCCACTTATCGGACGTTTCCTGGAGACCACGTGTTTGGCTATTACACAGCTTACACCCAATGCTTGGACGTACCTGATATCTATCTGCACGGTCTTTGCTTTGGAGAAGTATAAGGATCGCCTGACTCCGCAAGAGGTGAACTACACCCTCTGCCTCAGCAAGTGTTCCGAGGAAGGCCAAGGTTATTATTATCTTAAGGCGAGGAATGATATGAGGATCCTCGAAGGATTGCCCAACAAGGTGAAGGACTGGAAGGAGCAGTTCTTCTTTATTGGCGGAGACTGGCGTGCCCCTGACAATAATGAGGGACTCGGGGGACGCATCATGTCCCCTACTGAGTTTGGCGAGTTGCAGCGTAGGACTTGTTAGCATTCTTAGGTGTTACCTTTGACGTTTGTGTCTAACATCTTGTTTCTTTATCGCAGGTTTGACTCCTCAACGTTGGAAGAAGGCAAGTTTGTCTGAGGAGTTCAAGTTCACCTGCATCCTCGTCTGTCACCGAAATAAGAAGGATAGGACGTTTGAGTATCTGAACAAGCCCAACTGTCGTATCGCTTCGGGGTTGATCACAACTCCTCATCACTTATGGGCCCAAGTTGCTCGTCCCGCTGGTATGATTGTTGTATTTCAGAATTTTTGACTTATATTGTTAATTTTTCTAACTCTTTTCTTGTTTCTTGATGCTTGCAGCTGCAAAAGTTACTATTGCTATCCCCCATCTTTCCGAGTCTTAAACCAAAGATTTGGGATGGCACGAACCAAGAGAGACCCCCCTTCCGTTGTGTTTGCCACTCAGAAGGCTTCTCAGGCAAAGAAGGGTGCAGGCACTGGGCCGAGCACTCGATCCGCTGAACCTCCACGGGCTCCTCGCGTTGAGGACCGACAGGCCCCCAGCGGCTCTCCTAGTGGTGGTAGTCGTCGCTTACAGCGAGGCGATGGTTCACGCATCAAGCGTGAAGGTGATGCTGCCAAGAGGGCAAGGACTACGAGAGCCTCGGGTTCCGGAGGCTCAGGTCGCATTGAGGTTTCAGAACCTACACTCCCAGCCTCTGCCGACACTTCCACTACCCCTGTGCCCATACGCTCTGTGGGGAAACTATCGGACATCTCCTATCTTGGATGGGATCAGGACCGGGCGGCAGGGTATGACTCCTATGCTTTAACACTTTTGTACTTGTACAATTTTTGAAAATTTTCTGAGTGCTTTCTTGTATGAACTTTTATGTAGGTACGATCCCTCGCGCTATCTTCATCGGAGTGAGGCAGTGCACCAGTTTGCACTTGCTCGACCTCCCAAGTCTCTTAATGAACTCCAGGGGCCCGTTCGGAGGGCCGTGGAGGCTGCCACCAGTCCCTGGACACAGCCCCAGGATGCCATCATGTAGCACCAGTCAGTGATGGACAACATCCGCACCGTTATGCATCATTCCAGCGGTGCCCTCATGACCACCCAACGTGCCATCGAGCAAGTTCTAACACTGGAGAAATCTTATGCTGTGTTGAACGACACTTTGAGGAAAGAGAGGGACGAAGCACAGAAGAAGATGGGCATCCTGGAGTCTAAGGCTAAGGCCTCGTTGGATACTGAGAGGTCGGCGCTTGCGAATGCTGAGACGGCCCAGGCCAAAGCTGAGGGTCTTCGTGCCGAATTAGCAAGTATGAGGGCTCGATTGGAGGAGGGCCGAGTAGCCCGAGAGAAGGTTGATGAGTTGGAAAGGGAACTCCAAACTACCCGGACCCAATTGGCCGAGCATAAAGCTGAACACATTGATTGCTACACTGTCGACGCCGTAGCCGACATTCGAGCCGAGTCTTCTGACTTCGGCTTTGTTTATGCCTTTACCGAGAACCTCCGGGCTTACCACCATGCCGTTGGTAAGAACGTAGACCCTTGGGAAGCCCTGAAGAAAGAGTTCACCGAGTTCCTCACCGATCATCCTCTTAAGGACGGCTTGTTGTCGATATCGGGGATCTCGAGGATATGGGCGTCGACTTGAGTGTCGTGCCTCCTGGACTTAAGATTATTGGTGGAAGGTATCCTCCCCTAGAGATCGACGTTCAGGATGATGCCATGGTCGACACTGAAGGTCTATCCCCCATCGAGGTCCTCCCAGGTCTCTCTCCTTCAGGCGCTGGCGAGCAGGTAGGCGACCAGGCCGGTGAGCATGTGGGCGAGCAAGTGGGCCAAGGCATCGAGCAGGTGGGCGCTCAGCCGGGTGAGCAGACTGTCGACCAGCCCTACGAGCAGTAAAGTGTTGGCGCTTCTTGATACTTTTTGCCTTGTACTTTCCGGTTTTGCTTTTTACTTGTAACTTTTTGTTTCTTCGCCCTCGAAGGCACCCCTCATGTACTCGAACCTCATTTTTATCAATATTATTGAACTTGTTGTTTCCTTTCCGTTAGAGATTGTATATACTTACATTTTTATCGATGTTTGTGTCTAAGTTATTTATTGCTCATTTTTGTGTATGGTGTTTTAATTGATTCGTCTTACTTTTCCTTTTGCGGAATCGCGAATTTACACCTTTTATTTTTCATTTCTTTCGATGTAGGCTTATTGGTTGGTAAGGACTCCCTTTTACTGGTATATCTATAGGGTTAGTCTCAATACCTTGCCTTTATTGTTGACTCTTAAGTCTTTTGAGCTTATAACTTGAGACATCTTTTCGGTATGTCAATCTTGTTAAGAATATTTAGATGTTCACACAAACTCTTCTTGAAAGGAAACATCTTCTTATTCAATCATAGTGCGACTTTACAAACTTGACTCTATCTGAACCAAACCTGCTTTGCTCTATACATGTTGGGCAAGCAAGGTTTCAAAAGAATTTTTTTTACAAGTCTTTACTGGTAAAACTTCTTGAGATGTGCCACGTTCCAAGTGTATGACAAAGGGTTGCCTTGCATATCTTCCAAGTCATACGTCCCATTCGGCCAACTCTTTGTTACTTTGAACGGACCTTCCCATCTTGGACCAAATACTCCTGTTGGGACTGCTAGTATCCTTCTCATGACTAAATCACAAACTTTGAACTTTCTATCCTTGACCTGCGAGTTGTAGTACTTTTATGCTCGTCATTTGTAGACAACATTCTTCAACTCCGCCGAGGTTCGCGTTTCTTCAATCAGGTCTTTCTCCACTGCCATATCATCTTCGTTCGTTTCTTCATCATACTTGATTATCCTCCACATCCGATGTTGAACCTCCACCGGGATGACTGCTTCAACTCCGAAGGCCATGGTGAATGGTGTCTCCACGGTACTCGTTCTATAAGACGTCCTATAGGTCCATAATACTTCTGGCAGCTCATCAGCCCAACTGCCTTTTCTTTCTTCCAATCGGATCTTCAGGATGTGTTTCAAGATCTGGTTTACAGCTTCGACCTGTCCGTTTGATTGAGGATAATATTGTGTGGAGTAATGTTTCTTGATGTCCCATGAAGCGCAGAAGTCTCTCAGCTTACTCCCATCAAACTGTCTTCCATTATCTGTGACTATTGACTGCGGTAACCCAAATCTGCACACCAAATTTTTCCAAATGAAACTTATCATTTTTTCTTGGGTTATCGTCGTTAAGGCTTCCGCTTCGGCCCACTTAGTGTAATAGTCCACGGCCACTACTGTAAATTTTACCCCACCTTTTCCAGGAGGGAATGGGCCGATCAAGTTGATACCCCATTTAGCAAATGGCCACGGACTATTCACTGATTTTAATTCTCGTGCTGGAGTATGGATGCTTGGAGCAAACTGTTGGCACTTCAAACATCTTTTAGCATATCCGATGGCATCATTTCGTAGTATTGGCCAATAGTATCCTTGCCTAATAGTCTTGTAGGCTAAGGCTTACCCCCTGGCGTGGCTTCCACATATTCCTTCATGGATTTCTTCTAACACCTTTTGTCCTTCTTCCGGGGAGAGACATCTGAGCAATGGCAACGAGATTCCTCTTTTATATAATTGTCCTTCGATCATCGTATATCTGGCAGCTTGTTTTATGACTCGTCGTGCTTCCCAAGGATCCTCCGGCTGTTCTCCATTGGACAAGTATTTGCTAATAGGTGTGCGCCAATCATCGGTAGTCAACTGTTGGTTGTTCATTATTTGCTGCCCCCTCTTCAACACTTGATTAACATAATCAAATGTTGAAGGATTAGTTAGCTTTGTAATCACCACTTCCGAGATATTGGCTTCTCCGGTGCTTGTAGCCAATCGAGCTAGCGTGTCTGCTTATGTGTTCTCCAGCTGGGGAATTTGCTCAATATATACTTGTTCGAACTTGGATATCAGATGTGCCACGATCTGTTGATAAATGACCATCTGCCGATCCTTTGCTTCGTATTCACCTCGGACTTGAGATACTATTAGCTGTGAATCCCCGAAAATTTGAAGTCTGGTTACCCCCACAGCTAATGATAGTCTCAATCTCGCAATAAGTGCTTTGTATTCGGCTTCGTTGTTAGTTGCTAGGAAGTCGAACCTTATTACTGAGGTGAATACTTGTTTGTCGGGACTTACTAAGACAACACCTGCACCGGCTGCGGAGCTTGTTGCTGAGCCGTCTACGTAGAGGTGACATGGGTATATACGTCCCCTCGTCGGATCTTGAGGGTAGGTTAACTCTACTATAAAGTCTGCTAGAGCCTGCCCTTTGATTGCTGTTCGGGGAGCGTAGGTTATACCATACTGGCTGACCTCTAGTGACCACTTTAGTAATGGTCCGGCAGTGTCGGGTCTGTGTAAGATTTGTCTCAAGGAGAATGTCGTTAAGACTTCTACTTGGTGGTCGAAGAAATAGGGTCGGAGTTTCCGTACGCTCATCACCAATGCGTATGCCAACTTCTCCATCGGGGAATATCGCAGCTCCGCCTCATGCAACACTTGGCTGACAAAGTATATTGGTAGGTGCGTCTTGCCTTCTGCACGTACCAAGGCTGAGCTTATGGCCACCTCTGATGCTGCCAAGTATAAATATAAATTTTCTCCTGGCACGGGCTTCGACAGGATCTGGGGGTTGCTTAGATAGCTTTTTATATCTTCGAACGCCCTTTGACAAGCATCAGTCCATACATAGTTGTTCTTCCCGATTCTTTTACATATGCCTTTGCCTTTGATGGACTCAAAGAATGCCCTATTCTTATCTCCGGATCTGGATATGAATCTGTTCAATGCCTCGAGACATCCTGTAAGTCTTTGAACAACTGGTACATCCTTTGGTGGCCCCATCTCTAGAATGCATTTAACTTGTAATGGGTTAACTTCTATCCCTCGTTGACTTACTAGATGTCCCAAAAATTTTCCGGATTGTACCCCAAAGCTGCTCTTCTTTGGATTTAGCTTCATGTTGTAAGTTCTCATGATATCGAATGCTTGTTTGAGGTGCTCCAAATGGTCTTCCTTTCTAAGACTCTTTACCACTATGTCATCAACATAGACTTCCATCGTCTCACCAATATGTTGGTCGAACATCTTGTTGACTAACCTCTGGTACGTGGCACCTGCATTGATTAACCCAAAGGGCATTCTTTTCCAATAAAACAAGTTTTTGTTAGTGTAAAAGGATGTGTGCTCTTGATCATCGGGATGCATTGCGATCTGGTGGTACCCCGCAAAGGCGTCCATAAAGGTCATTATCTCATGTCCCGCCGTGTTGTCCACCAACTGGTCAATGTGAGGCAAAGGGAAATTATCCTTTGAACACGCGACATTGAGGTCTGTGAAGTCTATACAAAGCCTTCACGTTCCATTTGACTTCTTGACCAGGACAGGGTTCGCCACCCATTGCGGGCATAACGCCTCTTGTATAAGTTTATTATCTAACAACTTCTTCACCTCGCCAGTTAATGCTTCATATTTGTCGGGTCCATACTTTCTTCTTTTCTGATGTACGGGTTTTTTCGTGGGGTCGATGTTGAGACGATGACATGCATGTTCAATTGGTATTCTTGTCATATCCTCATGCGACTATGCAAACACGTCAAGGTTAGCCCGAAGGAACTCCTCCATCTTACTTCTATAAGGTTCCTCCAACTCTGACCCAATAAAAAGTTCTAAGTCCTTTTTATTGGGATCTATCTGTATGGACCTTAGCTCTTCGACTGGAGTGGCACGTCGTATCTTGTCTTTCCATCTTGGATCATCGATGGGCCCCTCCAAACGCATGTCCATCTCCATCGAGACTGGCTCGTAACCCAACCGGGGCTCAATGTCTTCTGGCGCATTCGACTGGTCTTCGGGGGTTAACTTCACCTCATCACTTGCCTCAGTAATGGTTGCCGGTACATCATTTTGAACCTCCGCGTGACCTTCTGCCCACCCTCCGGTCTGTTGACCTTGTGGAGGTGTATCGTCTACCTCCATCTCCTCCGGTGTTTGATCAACCTCCATCATCTCGGTGTCGATGGAGATAGCATCTAAGATGTTAGGTTCATCTGCGGAATGTTGCGGTGCTGCATCTTCATAGATTAACAACTGAGTGACCGACTTCTTCAAGGTTAGCAGACACTCCCGTGCTTTCTTTTGGTCTCCTTTGACTGTACCTGCACCTTTAAGAGTTGGGAATTTGATACAGTAATAGTAAGTGGAACATGCAGCCTTGAATTCTAAAATGAAGGGGCGGCCGAGGAACCCGTTATAGGTGGATGGTTGATCTACGACTAAAAAATCTAACAACCTAGTCATCCTCCTTTCCGGGCCCTCTAGCGCTACAAGTTCTACTGATAGGCGAATTACACCTAGTGGGACGGTCACTGCCTCTCCGAATCCCACTATTTTATGATTACAATCCTCTATATAGGATTCGTAATCTCCTAACTGATCTAGTGTCTTCTTGAATAGGATATTCGAGTAGGCTCCAGTATCCACTAGCAGTCGGTGTACTCTGATGTTCATGATATTTGTGCTGATGACCAAAGAGTCGTTATGAGGTGTCAAGATTCCTTCAAGGTCTGCTTGTGAAAATACCAAATCTACAGTAGGCTTTGCCGGCTCCCTTGATCTGGACCCCGTTTCTCAGACCTGGTTGACCGTCCATATTTCGGCTTTCTTTTGTCTCTTCGATGCTGGGCGTCCATCAACCATTCCTCCGGCTGTTCCAATTTCTTCAAGCACAAGGATCTCACGATTCGGCTCTTGATGTGCAGGTATTGCTGGCGGACCCCTTCGAACCTGCCTATTCGGTACCCTTTTAGTTTCATCACTGTTCTCATCATCCGAACCCCCTTGTCTCGGCTGTCGCTGTCTTTTCCCCTGAGCTTTCTTAATGAATTTTGCGAGCTTCCCGTCTTCATAGAACTTCCACAGTTGTTTCAGAAGATCGCAACATTCACTAGTGAAATGCCCGATGCTTTGATGGTAAGCGCAGTATTTGTTCGGGTTTAGCTTGCTTCTATCTTGTCTGATACTCCGGGGAGCTGCAAGCATATCTTGATTCTTCACAGCCGTGAACACGTGGTCAATTGTAGTAGTTAACACTTGGTTAAGTTTCTCCTTATACTCCGTTGTTTCTCCAAATGACTTGAGGTTCTTAGGAGCCTTGTAACCACTGCCACTGGGCTTCTTACCACTCTTCTGGTCATCAGCTTCCGCAGCCAATTGTTTTGTTATGGCCTCCTGCATTGCCACATATACACCGACTCTATGGCGAAACTCAGCGTATGTACTAGGACAGGATAGATGCATTTTCTTCCACAGGTCCATTCCTTTACGCAGTCCCGCCATGACTGCAACAACCTTGGTGTCATCGTTGACTGATTCTCCTTCCAAAAGGATCTTGTCAAAACGTTCTAAGTATTGTTGATCAGATTCTTCTGCTCCTTGTGAGATATTGGCTAGTCGGTGTTTTTGAGTTAAGTACGTTCTGAATCCTGAGAAATGAGATAGGAATTACCTGGTCAACTGGCCAAACGATTGGATGGATCCGGGTGCCAATGCCGAAAACCACCTATGGGCACGGTCCCCTAAGGTCAAGGGAAAATTTCTACATTGAGTCTCATCTGATGCCCCTATGGAGATCATGTAGTCGGCATATTTGGATATATGCACCTTGGGGTCTGATTCACCTTCATATAGCACTAGTGATGGAAACTGTATCTTCTTTTGAATCGGAGCCGTGAGGATGGTTGTAGATAAGGGTGAAATCGGGAGGGAAGTATATGTCTCGAATTTTTCCTTGTTAGCCACCTGTTCCCGCAAGTCCTCCACTGCTTTCTTCAGCTTTTCTATCCCCACGATTGATGACCCACGAGATGATCCCCCTCCTCGAGGCTGTTCCGGGTGCACCTCATACTGACGTGCTGCCCCCGACAGTCCCTCACTTCGGGCGACATCCTGGTGTGGTCGTTGAAGGTTACTTGCTGCATTAGGGCCCAACCTCTCGGATGCCCGTCGCCTCAACCTGTCCAGGACAGGCTTGCGTTGATGTCGCGCATCCGACTCACAAGGCTCTTGGTGTTGTGAGTACCCGGACCTTCCACCCTCCGAATGATGGCTTGCATCACTGTGCCTATCTCCTTGAGACCCTTCATGATGTCTGGGTTGCTCCACTGCTCACCCAGCTGGTCGCCCCTCTGCTCGACCAGCTGGTCGCTGGTCTGATCGTCGGGGTTGCGGTCCAAGGCGATCACACATCTTTTGTTTGCCCTTTGAATTTTCTGGGGCAATCCTCCCACTACTTGCCTCTTCCTCCTGGGCATGGTAACTTTTCCTCATCTCATGCCTTGTCTCTGTCGGGGCTACTTGTATCACAGGTTGACGAGCCACCACCATTTATTGCCTTTGCATCTGTTAAAGTGTGGCCATCGCCCTCTCGATATCCTCAGGTGTTTTTACCATCGACTCCAGGGTATCTTCAATTTGGGGTCTAACTGGGGCCGCCGGTAATGCTGGGACTCGGGTTTGTCCAGCTTGTTGACCCTTCCACCTTCGACTCGTCGAAGTGGTGCGGGATTCGTCATGGGAAGCTTCGTACATTTGTCTCGTCATTTTTATGGTAGAAATTGTGTAGGGGGAATAAATCCGTGTTCTTGAGAATAATGATTTATCTCGAAGACACTAACACTTGAAGATATCCTTCTTGTTCTACACAAAACTTACGAAACTCAAGCGATTGTTCTTGAGAAAATGAAGAACGAACTTGAATTCTTCGATTGACGGAGGTTCGTACCACCCTCCTTCTAGCGCCAAATTGTTGAGTGATATTTCTAATTTAAAATATATGTGGCTAATTGTTCTTAATCAATCACTCAAACAATAATCTAAAGTGTTTAATTAGGTGTTATATGATGAAATGTAGAGAGAAAATAAAGAGATAATTTTTAGAAGTTGTTTCTTGTATTAAAAGTTTCAGATCCTTACAAATGAGGTATTTACAAGTATTTATACCCTCTTATGGGTGAGGTGGCATCATTCTAAGCTATGTGGCTTTTGATGGTGACAAGTGTCCTCCACTTGTCACCACCTTATCCACTTGTCCCACTAACTTTAACCTAAACGACCTATGCCTTCCTTGCCGGTTCTTGGTCACTTTCGTGCCTTCATTCCTGAGAGATGATCGACCAGCTGGGCGAGCAACATGGCGAGCAAGTGGGCGAGCACCTTGAACTTGACCACGTGGCTTGATGCCTCGCCACCTCCGGGCTGGGCGAGCAAGGCGGCGAGCAGGTAGGCGAGCGTGGTGGCGAGCGCATTAGGCTTATCTTCGGAGCTTGATGCCTCGTCACCGCTGAGTCAGGCGAGCAAGGCGGTGAGCATGGTGGCGAGCACCTTAGACTTGTCTTCGGAGCTTAATGCCTCACCACCGCTGAGTCAGGCGAGCAAGGCGGCGAGCAGATAGGCGAGCATGGTGGCGAGCACCTTAGGCTTGTCTTCGGAGCTTGATGCCTCGCCACCGCTGAGTCAGGCGAGCAAGCCAGCGAGCAGGTAGGCGAGCAACGAGGCGAGCAACTTGGTCCAGGCCACATAGGCTTGTTGTTTCGTCACCCCAGGGCTTGGACGAGCACGCTGGTGAGCATGCTGGCGTGCAGCTCGGCTAGCAACTTGGACTTGGATTTGTTTATACTTTAATTGCTCTTTGAGAGAGAATTTTTAGAAGTTGTTTCTAGTATTAAAAGTTTCAGATCCTTACAAATGAGGTATTTACAAGTATTTATACCCTCTTATGGGTGAGGTGGCATCATTCTAAGCTATGTGGCTTTTGATGGTGACAAGTGTCCTCCACTTGTCACCACCTTATCCACTTGTCCCACTAACTTTAACGTAAACGACATATGCCTTCCTTGCCGGTTCTTGGTCACTTTTGTGCCTTCATTCCTGAGAGATGATCGACCAGCTGGGCAAGCAACATGGAGAGCAAGTGGGCGAGCACCTTGGACTTGACCACGTGGCTTGATGCCTCGCCACCTCCGGGCTGGGCGAGCAAGGCGGCGAGCAGGTAGGCGAGCATGGTGGCGAGCACCTTATGCTTGTCTTCGGAGCTTGATGCCTCGTCACCGCTGAGTCAGGAGATCAAGGCGGTGAGCAGGTAGGCGAGCACCTTAGG
>JAPKLY010000251.1:580-28330 GCA_026898435.1 Prunella vulgaris | reverse complement strand
TGTCTTCGGAGCTTGATGCCTCGCCACCGCTGAGTCAGGCGAGCAAGGCGGCGAGCAGGTAGGCGAGCATGGTGGCGAGCACCTTAGGCTTGTCTTCGGAGCTTGATGCCTCGCCACCACTGAGTCAGGCGAGCAAGCCAGCGAGCAACGAGGCGAGCAACTTGGTCCAGGCCACGTGGGCTTGTTGCGTCGTCACCCCAGGGCTTGGGTGAGCACGCTGGCGAGCATGCTGGCGTGCAGCTAGGCGAGCAACTTGGACTTGGATTTGTTTATACTTTAATTGCTCTTTAATCAATGGGCTTACATGCTTTTATCAACAATAATAAATATGTGTTTATTAATTTATTCATCATCCCTTTAAATTTAGGTATTTTGTTTCATGTAATACATATGTTATTATATGAAAAAAATAATTATTTTTATAAAAATAAATAAATAAATATTTGTGAATAATCAATATTTGTTCTTATAGTAATACACATTTTGCTCTTGCATTATGTGAAAAATTATTTATTCTATAAAAAGAAATAAATATATGTAAAATAACAATATTTTATAAGATAGTAACACATATTTGCTCTAATAGTAACACACATTTGTCTTCCAATTTGTGTTACTATATGGGCAAATGTGTGTTACTATATCAGCAAAATATATTTTATGATAATAAATATGTGTTTATTAATTTATTCATCATCCCTTTAAATCTAGGTATATTGTTTCATGTAATACATATGTTATTATATTAAAAAAATATTTACTTTTATAAAAATAAATAAATATTTGTGAATAATCAATATTTATTCTTAAAATAACACACATTTTGCTCTTGCATTATGTGAAAAATTATTTATTCTATAAAAACAAATGAATATATGTAAAATAACAACATTTTATAAGATAGTAACACACATTTGCTCTAATAGTAACATATATTTGTTCTCCAATTTATGTTACTATATGGACAAATGTGTGCTGCTATATAGGTAAATGTATATTACTACACTAATATAAATTGAGAGTAAACTTTTAAATTTATTATATAATATTATATAATTTATTTTTTAAATTTATAATAATAAAAAATTAATAATAAACCTGAAAAAATTGCATGAGAGGAGAGGGGGCGGGGTGAGCGTGAGTGAGGGGTAGGGAGTTAACAATTGCGAACATTATCTGGACAATAGACATGGGTGTAGTGAGACGCGTGAATTAGTTATTACTTTGAGTCTATTTTTAGAAATTTATACAGTAAAATTTTTTATATAAGTTTTTGTCATTTTAATTGGTAGAAATTTTTATATAAGTTTTTGTCATTTTAATTAGATACAATTGATGCTAAGTGGGATTGGTATCCCCAAATTAGTTAATCAATAGCTCCATAATAATTTAATAATTTAAAAAAGATAAACAATTAATGCTTATAATTCTGCAATAGATACGAAATATAATAAATAAGTACTATTAAAAAAAGCAATAATATATTAAATATCACTACAGAATACTATTATTAATATTATTGTAGTAATTTATAAGTATTGACTCAAAAAATATTATTTTATTTTGTCATAAAATTTTAGAATACATGATAAAATTTGTATATCTCCTGTGGTTGAATGATCTCCCCTCTTGTTATAGATACAATATTCAAACCAATCAAAAAAAATAAAAAATAAAAAATAATAATAATAATTGTGTGCACATGGGTGCATACCATGCACTAGTATTTTAAGTTCAAATTTAATTTAATTTTGATTTTTCAAAAACATACAATACACGTCGTACTATGTGACCTTTTTAGCAATTGAGGTATTAGTAAGTTGTACTTCGTGTATTATGGACTTATTCTTGGGATATTAGTAAATTGATGTATTAATGAGTTATTTTTGGGATATTACTTAAACTTGCTCTTGGGGTATTAGTGAGTTGTTCACTTATACTTATTCTTGGGTGTTGATAGAATTTGTTAATCGTTGTTCTTTATGTGACTTTATATCGGATTAATTCTACCAAACAATAATCTTATAATTTGTGTTCTTGGAGGAGATAATGTAGAGAGAGAGAGAGAGAGAGTTTAGAGAGAGAAAGTAGAGTGTAGGAAATGTATTAATTGTGTGAATAGTACAAGAGAGGCCTTATTTATAGGTGTGCGAGTGTGAGACGGCACCTTACGAGCCTATATGGCTTCCGGTGTTGACAAGAGTTCCTTACCCTTGCCTTGGTCCCTCACACTGCTTCCCTTTGTTATACCTCGTCCTACTACATTGCCTTAGACTAGATGAGACTCATTAAAAACCTCGTCGTAAACCACCCTTGTGGATAAACCGGACGGAGGGAAAAAGAGCGCAACCATCGGGATCTAACAGGCTACAGGGCGAGCTCATGGGCGAGCTCCGACGCCTTGTGCAGTTTCTGGACGCCATGCGATGACGGACCTCGGCGAGGTCCTCATGAGGGTGGAGGGCTCCTCGGGTGAGCTGCATGGGCGAGCTCAACCCATGTGAACTTCGTGGATCCGGATGGGCCCTGACGACCTGTTAACCCTTGGAGATTATTCTTACGCCAGTTGTGTTAGCTCGCCATGTCAACATTTGCCCCCCAACTCGCGCGCACCATGATTTCGTCAGGTGTGCGGGCGAGCTGGAGAACTCGAGCTCCGGCGAGCTATCTTCAGACGAGTGCCGAGCTGGCGGGCGAGCTCGGCCACGGTGGTTACTTCGGCCGACGTGGTGCGGGAGCCGAGGCATCGTGCACTCCTTTTTAGGCGTGATTTCCCGCGCCCATAATGGTAACTTTTCAATTCTTTGCAAAAAGGTCCCTGGTCATTCAGGAAATTCGAGCTCGCGCCCCATGTCTATAAATAGGCAAAACCAAGGTCATCTCTCACTTTGCTTCTTCACTTCTCCGAGCGCATTTTCGGTGATCGTTCCTTCACTTCCGACGTGTCTCCGAGCATTCCCCAAGGTAGAAATCCGGATCTTTCTTCTTCTTTTCCTTCTTTTTTACTTTCCTTTTCGGATTTCCGGCCACGTACCCAAACACTCCGGCGACTGTTGGATCGATTTTTGGACCCTTGGACTTTTTGAACTGAACATTCCCGATCACTGACTTACCATGTCCGAGCACTTTTCGAGTCGTACCGCCTCGAACCGTAACTTGGGAAAGAGACCGATGACTGACGAACGGCCGATCCCACAGGCGACCCCCGTGCTTATTTCATCGGACTCCGGGGCGAGCTCTATAGCTCGCCCGAGTGGTCGCAAACTCCTGGGTGAGGTCCATTCTGATTCTGGCGAGCGAGCTACAAACTCCAGCGAGCAGTCCCCTCTTCGCGAGCTCTGGGACTACTCCGAGCGAGCTTCTGAGGGGGCCGTTGCCCAGGATGAGGAAGAGGTCACCGAAGCCGAGGCTCAGGGAGAGGCCGAGGCTCGGGAAGAGGTCGCCGAGGCCGACGATCCAGCCAGCGAGCTAGCCCACGAGATCGATCAGGAGGTCGGCGACGATATGGGAATGGAGGTCACCTATGAGTGTCTCCGGTTTATCAATTTTTCGTTCCCCAGACTCCCCGAGCATCAAGTCCCTGCCGACGTCGTCTATGATTTCGGATGGAGGGAGTACGTGGTGACCAACGCGGTGAGCTTCCCTCTGCCCCATTGAGCTTTCCGCAAGGCTGCTGGCAAGTCTGACCTCAAGGCGACCGAGGTGGAGAGCATCGTTAGTGAGTTCGCCTTGTCCAAGATCCGGAAGATGTTCCGCATTCCTTTGGACATCTTCATGTACGCTCCTGGGGATAAGGAGCGTGCCGACCTCCCTCTTGCCGGACTTACGGCCATAAATTACCACACCCTGAAGTCCGGGCTCACTCTGCCCCTGCATCCCATCATCGGGCAGTTCCTGGCAGACACGAACCTCGCCATTACGCAGCTGATCCCAAATGCATGGAGCAGCCTGTTGGCAGCGCTGACCGTTTTCGGCCTTGAGGGCTACGAGAATCGATTAACCACGGCGGAGATCAGCGAGCTCTTCTACGTGATCCGACAAGTGAGGGAAGGTAGAGGATACTATTCTCTTCAAGCTTGCCCGGGGGACAAGTTTTTAGGTGACCACCCGAACAAAGTCCAGGACTGAAAAGAACAGTTCTTCTTCATCGGGGGGTACTGGCGAGCTTCCAACGGACGCAGAGGGTGTATCCTTACTCCTGAAAAATACGGGAGGCGAGCTGTAGGTGGCGTACTTCGGTGTGTGTGTGTTGGATTAGATTTCTAATCTAATCTATCTTTTTTGCAGGCTTGAAACGTCACAAATCGAGCCGCGGGAAGCCCGAGATCTCCGTCGGCTTCGAGTTCGTGCGGACCGTTTGTTGTTTGCGAGAGAAGAAAGATCGTGAGATCCAACATCTGTGCCAACATCATTGCCACAGGCTCGCCGGTCTCATCACCTCACCTCACCACCTCGCTGCCCAAGGTGCTAGCTTCTCACAATTTTGAAGTTTTGGTAGCTCGCCACTCCGTAAGTTGAGCTCGCCGAGTTGCTAACTTGTCTATCATGCAGGTGCAGGTCCTGTTGCCGAGCTTCCTCCCATTGAAGTTCCTGAAGTTTATCATTTCTTAGCTCGGCAGCTAAATATGGGCAAACCTCACCCAGGTAGAGAAGGCATCCCGTCCGGGGCGGTGCTGGACGCGACCAAGAAGCTGGAGGTCGCCAAAGCCGCGGACAAGGCTGGGGGCTCAGGCTCGCAGAAGGCCTCGGCACCTTCCTCTACCAAAGAGAAGGTCGCCCCCGCGAAGAAAGTGTCGGGCCGAGGTTCTGGGTCTGAGCGGGGCTCTCTGCCCCCAACCCACCAGACCAAGCAGGCTCTCTAACGGGGGGATGGCTCGCTGGTGAGCGAGGATGAAACACGCTCCGACAAGCGGGCTCGAACTGAGGGGGGGCTCTGTCAAGCACAGTGATCGAGGGGGCTCCGGATCGGCTCACGGGCGAGCTCTCATGACTCAATCTACTGCTGCGCCTCCAACTCCTCAGAGCGCGCCCCCACCGTCTCCCTACGGGGCCCCTATCCGGGATGACACCCTTCTCGGGCTCAACCCCGATAGGTTCGGGTAAGAGGGCGAGCTCCATTTTGAAGTTGGAAGCATTATTTTAACAATTATTGCTAACTCTTGGGACGTTTGCAGGTATGTCCCCGCCGAACTCCCACAACGGCCTGAGTCTCTTCACACCGCGGAGAGGTGCAAGGCTCTGACCTCACCAAGGGATCTTCCCGAGGGGGCAGCTCGCCGGATCTTCACCGAGGCCCCCAAGTACATCTCCGCCTCCGAGCTCGCAATGATCGAGAGGCAGAAGCCCGCCGACAAGGCGAGGCTGGCGATGCATTATGCCTGTGCAGCGATGGCGGCGGCCCAGCTTGTCATGAATGAAGTTACTGCCGCCGATAGAGCTCGCCACGAAGTGAGAAAGCGCTCAATAGGGTGGGTGACGAGCGAAAGAAGGCCCTCGACGAGCTCGCCAGGATGGAGGCTAAGGCGAAGGCTTCGTTGGAGGTGGAGCAACTCGGCATCAAGAAGATGGAAAAATACAAAGCCGACCTCCGCCGCCAACAAGCTGAACTTGATGAAGCTCGCCGGACGCTAGCTACCCGGGATGAAGAGCTCGCCCGGGCCAGGGACGAGGTGAGGATCCTCCGGGATCAAAGCCAGGGGAACCAGGAGGAATGCTCGCGGCTCCGCCAGGAGGTTGCTGCTAAGGCCCTAGAGAATGCCCAGCTCAAGGGTCGCTCGGACGCCACCATATCTCCCGAGGAGCTGGAGCTCGCGAAGGTGATCGCCACCGACAAGGGCTACGTTCTCTGCTTTGCCGAGGTTATCCGTTCCTTCCAATGGGCGCGGATAAACGATGACAGCGAGTGAGAGGCTCTTGTGGCCGAGTTCGATGACTGCTTGGCCAAGTCCAAGATTTCCCCCGGCACGGAGCTGAACATAGTGGACCTCGCCGGCTACGGGATCAACCTCGATGCCGCTCGTGAAAAATTCAACATCATTCAAACAAAAGAGGTCCTGACTGCCGAGCTCACCGAGGGTGCCGGGGATGTCGCCGGGGGTGTTGGAGGTGAGGAGCGAACTCCGCCGACTATGGAGCAAATGCAGGAGGCTTTAGGGGATGCGATGCTCAACATCAGTGAGCTCGACACCAGCGGGCTCACTAGGAACCTCACCTCCGAGACCGAGCTCGCCCTTCCGACCCCCACTCCCATTCGTCAGGTCGCCCCCGACGGAGCTGTTCAAGAGGTCGCCGACCCCGAGGTCCCTTAGACTTAGCTTTTTCTTGCTTTTTTAGAATAACTTTCATTTTCTAAGTTGTTATAGGTCGCCAGGCTCCATAGCTCGCCTAGAAGGAGCTCCATTTTGTAGGCTTTTGATTTTGTTAAGTAGCTAGAGCTCACCGGGCTTTGTATAGCTCGCCCAGAAGGAGCATACTTTTATAGTTCAAAGATGGCCAGCTGGTCGGCCTTTGTGGCCAGCACCACTTCGAACACTTAGGAATTTTCAAGTATTTTTGCCTTAAAAATTTCCTAAGTGTCTTTTGAATAGAAACCGAGCATTTTTTGTCCAACCCTTCGCACTTCGTTTTCATGCTCTTACGTTATAATTTTCAAAATAACATGTTTTTATTTATTTTATGGGTACTTAACTGTTCGTCTTATTCTACTTTGAGAAGCGAATCGTTCGTTTTACGTCACTTATGACTACAAATTGTACCTCTGTTTTGAGAGTGCGTATTCTTCATCTTACACCACTTAGGGCCGCGAATCGCTCGTCCTAGACCACTTAGGGTAGCGAGTTGCACTTCGATTGATTCACGTTGGGCCGTTGGGTTTCATGAACCTTGCCTTAGACGTTTTTCGTCTTTTTCGTGAATTTTTCCAACTTGTGGCAGTATGTGCTTAGCAACCCTTTTAAGAAGGGTACTTTCGTGACCTTAGGCACTTTGGCCTCTGCCTTCGAGCTATTTAATTACAATGCTTGGGACCTTGATCCTTGCGCACTACGGGTTTTTGAGCACTTGGGCGAGCTGGGACTGGCGAGCTTTTATGGGCGGTTGGCGACCTGAGGTAGCTCGCGTAGGGGGCGAGCTACGCAGGTCCGGACACTTGGCATATTTTTCTGATTTCACAAATTCTCTAACTTTTTATAGCGACGTAATTTATACTGGTTGCCATCAACATTTCTGATGCGAACCTTCGACTAGTCTATTACAGGATTCTAGTCTATTGGTAAAACTTTTTCAGGTGGGCCGCACTCCAGGTGTATGATGAGGCATTGCCTTCTGCGTCTTCGAGGTCGTAGGTGCCGTTTGGCCAGACTGCGGTGACCCGGAACGGTCCTTCCCAGTTTGAACCGAATACACCTGATGGGGCCATCAACTTCTTTTTCAACACCAGGTCTCCGACCTTGAATTTTCGGTCTCGGACCTGGGAGTTGTAGTATTTTTCTGCTTTGCGCTTGTAGGTGGTGTTCTTCATTTCTGACGAAGCTCTGGTCTCTTCGATCAAGTCTTTTTCTACTGCTAAGGCCTCGTCATTCTTTTCTTCGTCATATCCCACCACTTTCCAAGTTTTGTTCTGGACTTCGACTGGGACCACGACTTCAGTCCCGAAAGCTAGGGCCAACGGGGTTTCTCCGGTGCTGGCCCTATAGGAAGTTCTATAAGACCATAGGACCTCCGGGAGTTCGTCTGCCCAGCTCCCTTTCTTCTCTTCAAGGGTGAGCTTTAATATGTGTTTCAGGATTTTGTTCACCGCCTCGACCTGGCCGTTCGATTGTGGATGGTACGGAGTTGAGTAGTGCTTCTTGATGTTCCATGAACTGCAGAAGTCTCTCAGCTTTTGACCGTCGAACTGCCTTTCATTGTCTGTGATGATCGACTGTGGAAGTCCGAACCTGCAGATCAGGTTTTTCCAAATGAAGTCGATCATCCTTTCTTGGGTTATAGTTGTGAGAGCTTCGGCCTCAGCCCACTTAGTGTAGTAGTCTACTGCTACAACAACAAACTTTACACCGCCTCTACCAGGTGGAAATGGGCCGATCAAGTCGATTCCCCATTTCGCGAAAGGCCATGGGCTGAAAACCGACTTCAGCTGGTTGGCTGGGGAGTGGATGTTAGGTGCGAAAAGTTGACACTGAAGTTGGCAAGTGCTTGTGGGAAAGTTAGCTCGACAATGAAGTTGGCAAGTGCTTGTCCCTTGATCGCTGTTCGGGGTGCGTAAGTTATACCGTACTGGCTGATCTCTAGTGACCATTTCAGCAGGCGTCTGATGGTGTCTGGGCGCTGTAGTATTTGACGTAGTGGGAACGTTGTCAGCACCTCTACCGGGTGGTCAAAGAAGTAAGGCCTCAACTTTCTAACACTCATCACCAGTGCATAAGCCAACTTCTCTGTTGGGGTGTACCGCAACTCAGCTTCGTGTAAGACTTGGCTTACATAGTATACTAGTAGATGTGTCTTCGCCTCTTCTCGGACCAGGACGGAGTTGATGGCCACCTCCGACGCGGCTAGGTATAGGTACAACTTCTCTCCAGGTATCGGCTTTGACAGGACCTGCGTATCTGCCAAGTATGTTTTGATGTCTTCGAAGGCTCGTTGGCATTCACTTGTCCACACGAAGTGGTTTTTGAGGTGGAGCTTGTTGGCTTTGGCTGCCTCTTTGTGCCTCCGTGTGTTTGCCTTAATCGCCTCGAAGAACGGATGATTTCAGTCACCGGACCTGGAGATGAATCTGTTCAGTGCTGCCATGCACCCAGTCAATCTTTGAATTTTCTGTACGGAATCGGGTATACCCATCTCGATTATACATTGGACCTGTGTTGGGTTGACCTCAATTCCACGCTGGCTAACTAGGTGCCCCAGGAACTTTCCGGAGTGTACGCCGAAGCTGGTCTTTTTGGGGTTTAACTTCATGTTGTAGTGGCGCAATATGTCAAAAGTCTGCTTTAGGTGGTCCAGGTGGTCCTCCTTTCTCAGACTTTTGACAACTATGTCATCCACGTACACCTCCATGGACTCGCCAATGTGTTGGTCAAACATTTTATTCACCAATCTTTGGTAGGTGGCTCCGGCGTTGTTAAGTCCGAACGGCATCCTTTCCCAACAATACATGTTTTTGTTGGTGTAGAACGCTGTGTGTTCCTGGTCATCTGGGTGCAGAGCTATCTGGTGATAGCTCGCAAAAGCATCCATGAACGTCATCATCTCATGGCCTGCGGTGCTATCTACCAACTGATCGATGTGAGGCAGTGGGAAGTTGTCCTTCGGACATGCTTTGTTCAAGTCCGTGAAGTCGATGCATAGCCTCCACGTCCCGTTGTGTTTTTTCACCAGGACGGGGTTCGCAACCCACTGCAGACATAAAGCTTCCTTGATGAGCTTGTTATCTAACAACTTCTCCACCTCAATAGTTAGAGCTGCGTATTTGTCTGGTCCATACTTTCTCCACTTTTGGCGTACGGGTCTCCTCGTCGGATCTATGTTAAGTCTGTGGCAAGCATGTTCCAACGGGATCCCCGTCATGTCTTCATGGGACCAGGTAAACACGTCCATGTTGGACATCAAGAACAGTTCCATCCTCGACCGGTATGGTTCAGGTAACTCAGAACCGATGAAAAGTTCTAAGTCCCTTTCCGGGTCCACCGGGAGTGCTGTCAATTCCTCCATGGGGGTGGCTTTTCTCTTTTGGCTTTTCCACCTTGGGTCGCTGATGAACTCGTCCCACTCCTCTTGTGACATCTGCGCAGGTTCATGACCTATGCGTGGTTCGAGGTCATCGGGTTGGCTTTCAGCTCGGGCGGGTCCATCAACTGTTAGTACCTCCGGTGTTTTGCCAACTTGGGATGGTGCGGTGACTTGGGAAGTTAGGTCAATGTCCATTGATGTTGGTTCTTGACCTCCCGCAGGTCCCCCATCTTGGGCTTCATCGACCACCTCCATGGGAGCAGGTTGTTGTTCCTGCGCAGGTCCCGACTCTTGCGCTGGTCCCAACACTTGGGTTTCTTCCAAATCCTCCATTGGTGTTGGTTGTGTGTCTTACACATGTCCTGTGCCTTGGTTGATTTCCGACAAATCGCCTACCTCCATCATCTCAGTTTCGACCGAGACAACGTCTAGAATGTTTGGCTCGTCCATCGGAATCTGTACGTCCTCTTCGAGGATGTGGACCTGCGTAACAGACTTTTTGACCCGGCCGTCTTTGATTTGGAGTAAACACTCTCGGGCCTTTTTCTGGTCACCTTTTATAGTTCCTGCACCTTTTGAAGTTGGGAATTTCAGACAGTAGTAGTAGGTCGAACATGCTACTTTGAATTCATTAATAAACGGGTGGCCAAGGAACCCGTTGTAGGAGGACTGCTGATCGACAATTAGGAAATCTATGAGCCTAGCCAGTCTCCTTTCAGGGTCTTCAGCCAATACAAGCTGGACGCTCAACCTAACACTACCTAGGGGGACGGTTACAGCCTCTCCGAACCCCACTATCCTAGCATTGCTAGGTTCCGGATACGACTCAAAATCACCTAGGGCATCTAAGGTGGATTTGAAGAGAATATTGGTGAATGCACCGGTGTCCACAAGTAGTCTGTGAACTCGGACGTTCATGATGTTGTCGGTTATCACCAATGAGTCGTTGTGGGGTATCAGTACCCCTTCCAGGTCCGCTGGGGAAAATGTCAGCTCATCAGTAAGCTGTGAGACGGACTTGGGGCCGGAGCTACCTTCTTAGACTTGGTTTATGGCCCGGATTTCGGCCTTCCTTTTTCTTTTGGATATGGAGGATCCCCCATCCTGGAGACCTCCGACAGCTCTGATCTCCCCCTCGAGAACCAAGAGTTCCCGGGTGGGCTCCATGTTTTGCTGAGGCTGGGGAGGTGCCCTCCGTCTGTTCTGGGGACCAGGTGGTCCGCTTCCTCATCCTCATCATCGGAGGTAACCCTCCTCTTGAACCTTGGCCTCTTAGCTGGGGCCTTCTTCACGAACTCGGCCAGCTTCCCATCCTTATAAAATTTCCAGAGTTATTTGGGGAGGTCTCGGTATTCGCTGGTAAAGTAGTCGATGGCCTGATGGTAGGCACAGAATTTGTTGGGGTTGAGCTTCGTGGGGTCCTGGCGGATCCGCCTCGGCTTCTCCAGCAGGGCCTTGTCTTTAACAGCCGTAAAGACGTGGTCGACGGAGACAGTGAGGACCTGGTTGAGCTTCTCCTTGAGCTCGTCCCCCTCGCCGAAGGCCTTCAAGTTCTGGGGGGCTTTCTATGCTCCCCCGGACTTCTTCCCGTAGGGCTTCCTCTCCTCTTGGGCACCAACTTCTTTCAGTAGTGCCTCCTGCATAGCCACGAACACCCCCGCCTTATGGCGGAATTCGGTGTAAGTGTTGGGACATGCGATGTGCATCTCCTTCCAGAGGTCGGTGCCCTTCTTGAGTCCGGCCATCGCTGCGACGACCTTGGTGTCCTCGCTCACTTGCTCGCCTTGCAGCAGGATTTTATCGAACCTCTCCAGGTACTGCTGGTTGGCCTCGCCCTCGCCTTGGTGGATGTTGGCGAGTCGGTGTTTCTGGGTAAGGTAGGATCCGAACCCAGAGAAGTGGGCCAAGAACTCCCGCGAGAGTTGGCCAAATGAGCAGATTGACCCCGCGGCGAGTGAAGAGAACCAGCGGTGAGCTCGGTCCCCTAGGGTCAGCGGGAAGTTTCGGTATTGAGTAGAGTCGGTGGCGCCAACCGAAATCATAAAGTCTGCGTACTTGGCCAGGTGGACCTTCGGGTCGGATTCGCCCTCGTACGCAGAAATCACCGGGAATTGAATTTTCTTTTGGACCGGTGCGCGAAGGATGGCAGGTGCCAATGGAGATGCGGGGAGAGTGGTGGCGTCAGGTCCGCCTGACTTGGCTGCTACTTGGGCTTGCAGCATTTCGACGACCTTTTTCAGCGAGGCCAGCTCGTCATCACGGGTCACCTCTGGCGGAGGCTGCTCAAAGGTCGTGAGTCTCATGGACGCACATCCCCGAGGTACCTCACTCTGGGGTGACCTCTCAGTGACGGGCTGGAATTGACGTCCGCCATGGGGGCCCAACCTGTCGGTGGCGGGCCTTCTCAATCGTTCATGGGCGGACCCGCGCTGCTGCTGGTCCGAGTCTCCATGGGAGGTAGTTGGGGCTGCCGTCCGCTCGTTCTCCCCATATCTCGGGCCCAGACGGCCTTGGAGGACTTCCCTCCTTTGTGATTGATACGTGGCGGAGACCTCGGTGTAGGCCGAAGCTCGCCCAGTGTACGGGGCGGGTTCCTCTTCCACCATCTTGGCCTTGCCGGCCCGTTCCCGACGCTGGCGAGCTTGGGCCGAGCTCGCCTCTTGCTCAGTGGGGAGAGGGCTGTACTCCCCCCGAGTTTGGGTGCCCTGAGTGGGTCTTGCCTGCTCCCGAGTTTCAGTAGCTGGAGCTCGCCTCGGCACTAGGGCGAGCTCGTCATGCTGCCGCTGCTGCAACCTTTGCAAGGTTGTGATGGTGCGTTGGAGCTCATCGGGGTTGTTGGCCAGGTCCCTCAGGGCAGGGATCAGGTCTTCTTGTGCCACCACAACTCGTGGAGGTCGCGGGGCTGCGGTGCTCTTCTGGGGAGGTGGTTGTGAGGTCTCCACCACCTGGCGTGAGGTCTCCACCTCGGCCTGGTTTTGGTCGCCCCCTCGGGACCTTCCTGCAGCTGCGGAGGTCTGTCCTTTGGCAGCTCAAGTGGTAGCCATTTTTGGTTTTTAGAGGGGGTAACTTGCTGCAGGTCACCGAGGTGGAGGGAGGTAGCCGGGGTGATGATCGTCCAACTTAGATGGAGCTGTGCAAATTTTCATCTAGCCTCGTGTGACGAATCATCCGAAATCCGGTTTATTCGTGTACACGCATGCGTTTGAAAACTTCTTTTGGGCAGAAAATTGCAAATCCGAAAATCTGGATTTTTGTCCGGAAATCTGGGTTTTTGTTCAAAGGGATGGATTCGTGTGTGTATCTTCAAGTGTTCTTGAGTTTTATCAAGAACACCTTCAAATCTTCAAATCTTCAACAAACCCAAATTTTTTGTTCTTGATAAATTTTTATTTTTCAGATTGCCGACACCCTTCTTCTAGCGCCAAATTGTTGATAGAATTTGCTAATCGTTGTTCGTTATGTGGCTTTATATCGGATTAATTCTACCAAACAATAATCTTATGATTTGTGTTCTTGGAGGAGATAATGTAGAGAGAGAGTTTAGAGAGAGAAAGTAGAGTGTAGGAAATGTATTAATTGTGTGAATAGTACAAGAGAGGCCTTATTTATAGGTGTGCGAGTGTGAGACGACACCTTACGAGCCTATATGGCTTCCGGTGTTGACGAGGGTTCCTTACCCTTGCCTTGGTGCCTCACACTGCTTCCCTTTGTTATACCTCGTCCTACTACATTGCCTTAGACTATATGGGCCTCATTAAAAACCTCGCCGTAAACCACCCTTGTGCATAAACCGGACGTAGGGAAAAAGAGCGCAACCATCGGGATCTAGCAGGCTACAGGGCGAGCTCAGGGGCGAGCTCCGACGCCTTGTGCGGTTTCTGGACGCCATGCGATGACGGACCTCGGCGAGGTCCTCATGAGGGTGGAGGGCTCCTCGGGCGAGCTCAACCCATGTGAACTTCGTGGATCCGGATGGGCCCCGGCGACCTGTTAACCCTTGGAGATTATTCTTACGCCAGTTGTGTTAGCTCGCTATGTCAACATTGGGGTATTAATATTACTAACTTGTTCTTAGGGTATTACAGACTTATTGTTGAGCTATTGATGAGTTGTTCTTGGGGTATTACACTATTACTAACTTGTTCTTTGGGTATTACTGACTTGTTCTTGGAGTATTAATGAATTAATTTTGAGGTATTATTTAGACTTGTTCTTCATATATTAGTGAGTTGTTCTTAGGATATTACTAACTTGTTCTTTGAGTATTAATGAGTTGTTATTCTGGTATTGTTAAATATAGTATGAGTTATTATTCAATTGTTTTTCGGGTATTATAAATTGTTCTTTGGACATTATTCATTTATAAATTACTCTTTGGGTATTACAAATTGATTTTTAGGTATTATTAATAATAGTAGGTATATTATTATAAAACCTGCTATTCATTCGGATATTTACCCAGACAAATGTTGTCCACCATCACAGCTTCCTATCCAAGGGTGGCCTTTGCATCACTCATAAAATTGTTGATGTAAAATTTATCACAAATATGTAGAAGTTTTTCTTTTAGGACAATATTTTGTACGTGTTTGCAAAATTAAAATATTATTTTTACAAATTTGCAAAAATAAAAATAATATCTTCGCATGCTTGCAAAATTAGTACACTGTCTTTTAATTTGGCATACTAATTTAGGCAAAATTTTATAATATGCGGACCAAATAAAGCCCGATAATAATGTGTCCACCACCTCAGTGCTGACTTCGCGAGTTTATATTTGTCAAATAACAATGTTATTGCCCTAATTCTGCAAGATTTTTAAAGATAATGTCTCAATATTACAAAACAATATATATTAATTTTGCAAGTCCGAAAAGATAATTTTCTAATTTTGCAACACCAATGAGATACTAAGCTAAAAATAACATGCTAAAACAGCAAATTCATTCCAAACTTGGATTACACAGATGTACCACATGCACCATTTTAGCTCAACTACCAATGATAATTGAATTATCAGCAATTAAATATCAAATTGTAAAAAACAATTAAAAGTTTGTAGTGGTCCTCTATTCCCATTTTTAAGAAAACTAAATTTGGTACTCTGTCCAAACATCTAACTAATTTGAGAATCAATCTGATTCGTGTAAGGACAACTGAATTAATTAATACTTTAATTCTTATTTAATTTTCTAATGAAATTACCTGCACATTAATCATGGCTAGCAACATGGATTCCAACGTAAAATTATGAATTCTCCTTCATTTTAAAAGGTTTTACAATAGTATATTACTAATATTTTATTAATTAATTAGAAGGTAATAGTACCCAATCTACCTCCATATGAAATAAATGAAATTTAAGAATGTAATGTGGTCCTAAGAGACGCAGAATACTTATATTTGTGGTCCTGAAATTTATTGGCAGTGTGTAATAATTATTAATAATGCTATATATGTCGAAGTTGCCCGGCCCTTCAAATCGACCAATAAATAAACAAGAAAATATTATTGTCGAAGTTTCCCGGTCCTTCAAATCGACCAATAATAAACAACAAAATATTATACTCCATCCGTCACATAGTAACTTGCAAGAGAAAGGACATACAAATTAAGAAAAAAATGATAGATATTGTGAAGGTGAAGTTTATAAAAGAATTTTCTTTTTTAAGTCTGCAAGTTGTCATGGACAGAAGGAATAATTATTAAGAGATTCCCTGGAGTGGTAACTATATATACATAAATAGGAGCTTAACAACATTAGTTTCATCGAAAATCATCAGGCCATGGCCCTCTCCAGCACTAATATCTTATTTTCGTTCCTCCTCCTCCTAAAAAATGTGGAGTCGCAAATTAACACCGTTTTCAGCATCCTTAGCTTCACCCCCACCTCCACTAGAGTAACCTACGAACGTGATGCCGTCGTTTCTCCCGGTCAATTTTACCTTCGCCTGACGCCACGTTTATAACTTTATATACCACTGGGCTGGTGTTGTACAGGCAGCCGATTACCTTGTGGCAAAGTTACCGGCAACTATCCTTCACCACTACCATCACTATGCAGATGACGTGCCTCCGCAGACTATCCCCATCCACAACCTCATTCAACCCAACCTAAAATAAAATATTAATTTCTCTCTCCTCCACGTATACAACCTATAACTCAACCCAACTTTATTTTTTTTATATTCACTTCCACAACCCAACTTAACTCAATCCAACTCAATTATTATTATTTTATTCTTTATTAATTATATATATTTTTAAATTAATATTTGATATATTTAAAATGTGTAAAATTTATATATAAATTAATTATCATATATTTAAAAAATTTATCATGAACTAATTTAGCATGTGTAAACTAATTTAGCATATTATATATTTCTTGTTATCTTATTTAAAATGCATAAAAAAAAAACTAATTTACCATATATTAAGAAAAATAATTATCATACATTTAATATAACATACAGTGACCAGAGTTGAAATAAAAAAAATAATTCAAACTACAAATAGTTGCATAAAATAAAAATTATAAATAATTGCATAAACTAAAAACTTATAAATATTTGAGCTTCTCTCTCAACATCCATCTAGCTCTATAAAATAAAAATTTATAAATAATTGCTTAAAATAAAAATTAAGAGATGAAATGATAAAAATAGAAGAGAAAATAGATAATATTTTATTGTATTTCAAAATATGTCAATATTGGTGTCTATTTACAGAAAATTGAAAAATATGAATTCTGTTATATTTTTTTATTTTTTAAAAATTTATATTATTTATAATATTTACTACTAACCAATCATATAATGACACTTGTCACTACATGATTGGAAAACCTAAGATGAGGAGATGGTTGGGCAGGCAATACCGAAAAATGCGGGTTGAATTGAGCAATTTCATTTTCATTTTTTTTTTGTTTTTCTCATGCAACCGGTTGCAAAATCAAACCGATGGGGGCATGGGGGTTAGGGGTGGAGCAAATACCAAAAATACCGGGATACCGTACTTATCAAATCGAAAAATATCGAATTTATTGAAAATTTTGGTATACCGAAAATTTCAATACGGTATGATACCTTACCGATATTTTACGGTATCGGTATAGAATTTTAAAATTTTCGGTATACCGGTATATACCGAATAACAAAATATTTTCGGTATAAACCGGTATACCGAAAATATTTCGGTATCTCGGTATACCGGTATATACCATTTTGGTAATTTAATATTAAAATTTATTTTTATTTAATTAAAATTATACTTCAATTATTTCGGTATGAACCGGTATGACGGTATATACCGGTATGGGCGGTACCGACATAGTCGGTATTTCGGTATGGATCGGTATTTCGGTATAGATCGGTATATATCGAAATATCGGTACGGTATGCAGTATGCATTTTTGGTATACCAAAATTTCGGTAAACCGAAATCCGGTATATCGAAAATTTCGGTACAGTATCGGTATGCAAAAATGCATACCGAAAATTTTGGTACGGTATACAATATGAGCGGTACGGTACGGTATGGTACGGTATGCCACCCCTAATGGGGGTAGTCTAACCTAGAGATGTTAAACGGGCTAGCCCTAACCCTATAGGGCCAGCTCTAACGGGTTTCGGGCTAAACGGGTTAGGGCCTTATCCGCTTCATTCTTAACGGTCCTCTAATATTTGAGACCTAACCCTAACCCTAGCGGTCCTCGGGCTAAACGGGTCATGTCATAAATAATAAAAAAATCTAAATTTTAACACATAATCTAAAATAATTGTCATAAAATGTTAATATTTAAACTAGAACCTAAACATGGTCCATAATTTCATTAAAATTATTAAAAATAGTTTAATATAATTACAAAAGTTCAAACGTCAACACTTAAATATTTAAAAGTTCATTGGTATTTAAAAGTTCAAGTATAAATACTTAAAATTTATATAACACCTAAATAGAAATTGGAGATAACTTCAATTAATAATAATAATAACTAATAAGTATATTATATATTTAATTGATATATATAAAATTAAAAAATTATGCGGGCTAACGGGCGGGCTCGGTTAACCGGCGGGCTAGCCCGTTTAGCCCGCGGGCTAATAGGGCCGGGTCAAAAAAGCCCAGATTTAAACGGGCCAATGAAAGCATGGCCCTAACCCTGCATTTTTCAGGGTTAAACGGGCCGGCCCTATTAGCCCAGCCCGGATTAACATCTCTAGTCTAACCCTCTCGGCGAGAGCATGACCTTCTTCACGGTACCCGTGGGCTCCACCATATTCCTATCGCCTCTGTGATGCTCTCTTTTATTGTTGAATTTTGGGCAATATTTCTTTATTTTTTTAATATTTTCTAAGTGATTATATATATATATATATTATTTTATCTATATGTATATTTCCTATCTAATAACAAAATATAAAAATTAATTAATTTTATGTCTGTCATATAAGAAAAAAACTATTAATTCATTATAATTAAAATCAAAATTAATGTTTAAAAGTAAAAATATTTATATATTAAAATAATTCCTTTGTGTATTTCAATGTGAGAGTAGCTCTAATTAGTGGGTACACAGGGTATTATTTTTCATCCATATTTTAATTAAAAAAATTCCCATATTCAAATTCATATTTAACACACTATACATTAAATTAATAATCCATTTTCGATATTGATGAGATTTTCGTTGGTTGAAAGAAAACAAATGAAATTCAAATTTTAAATGTGATTTTTTATGTTTAATTTTTTTTTATTGATATTAATTTATATGAGTTGTATTAAAAAATTTGTTAATTAAATTTTGACGTTAAAGGTGTTTATAATCATGATATATGATACAATATATTAGAAATCAAATGAATAGTAGATTAGTGGATAAATGGACCATATATATACACTTAATTAAAATTTTACTCATACAGTTGATTATCAAGATAGAAGTATATATATATTTATGTGTATTTTATGCAGTAGTGGAACGTAAAACATTCAATTGAATTTGCGACAATGATTGAATGTTATGATATCTTTTGAGGAGATTAATTTTCACGGGTGGGCAGTTATATGTTGAATTTGTGACAATGATTGAATGTTATTTTGAGTAATTCTCCTGTTCATTGTGCAATTTACGTGTATTTACACAACATACTATTGAAGAGCCACACATGTTATTATTAAAAAATGTATTTTAAAAAATTCATTTTTCAATAATAACACATATGATTTTTTCAATAATAAATAATGTATCTTTTTTAAAAATGCAAATAAATTACACAGTGCACCTGATGCATACAAGACTATAACATTTATTTTACGAGTAAGTCTCCTGTGAACTCGGGTTCACTGTGAACCCTAATGATCCACCTCAAATTTCAACCCAAATTGTCACTTTCGCTGGATTTCTCTCTTTCTCTCTCTCTCTCTCTCTCTCTCTCTCGATTGTTTCGCGCCTTTGGAAATCCTCTCTCTCGCACACACTCGTCGATTACGCCTTCGGAAATCCTCACTCTATTTTTTCTGTAAATCGTCTCTCTCTTTCTCGCAAAGCAGAATCGTATTGGAAATATAGCGATGTGAATCTCATCGCGTAGGGTGAACGATCTGCGTCGTGATTGAGTGATGGAGAAGAGCACAATGAGCGATTTTACAACAAACGATGAATCCAACATGAGCTTGATAAATTCGGATGATAGTCTTCATATAAATATGGGTAAGTTGATGAAATTCAATTCAATGCAAGAAACAATTACGTGATAAATGTGTATATACATGACTTTGTTAGTTTTTGTGCATGAAAGTGATAGTAACAATTCATTACAGTTACAATACTTGTAAATGATAGTGAAAACAAATTTGCATGACAATAATAATATTTGTTACATGATAGTGATAATAATGCTTCGAGGTAGTGATAGTCATGCTACGTGATAGTGATAGTCAAAGAATATGGCAGTGATAGCTTGTTCATATAACTGTAAATGTCAATAAGCATGGTAGTGATAGTTATTATATATGACAATGATAGTTGAAGTGTATGATAGTGATAGTTTGATTACATTACAGTAATAGAGTGGATTTTTTGTGCATGCTTTATTTATAGTAATAATTATAATTCATAACAGTGATAGTCTTGATGCATGATAGTGATATTCAAAATGCATGGCAGTGATAATCATTATGTATGATAGTTATAATATATTTGTGTCTTTATTGTATAATAGTAGTCATTCTTCATGATAGTGATAATCATATAACATGACAGTGTTATTATTTGTACATGACCTTATATTTGACCCATTTTGTTATTTGGGTTATTGGATTATATCCGGATTCACCATGAACCCGAGTGTATACAAGTTTTTGTCTTATTTTACACTTGTAAATCGTACAATTACACGTATCCTCCAAAAATAGATTTGCAATTATTCCCATTCTCATTAGAGGCTTTCTTAAGATATAGCTTCTTGTAATTAATGTACTATTAATGCTCTTGCATTATAACGTATAGATATATGTTAACGTGTTTCTAGATGGCCACTTTTAATTATCCATATCCTTCTTGTTTTAATATTTCCTTGGTTGAAATTAAGCATATGCTTTAATGGTTTAACTACTTTTACAAGACCAGCATAGCTTGAGCCTAGATGCAATACAAAATAATTATAATGTGTGCAAAATTAAATTGTGACTCCACATTTCTTTCATTTATCTCGTTTGAATTTTTTTGATGAGTCTCGTAATACAAATCATGAACTTATTTCCACAACAAGATAATCTTTTGATTTTTACCACGGACCATCTCCGCTAACTTGATATCAAGATGCCATTAAAGCTATATCTTCTTTCCACACAACAAAGGACATTTGCCCATTTTTTATTTTTGCTCGTCGATGAATTTTTTTGGAACAAATTTCAGGAGATAGTTGTGATATTTGGAAAGGTTCAGAGAAAGAAACTAAATTAAGATCCGGAGAAAATTGAGAATTTTGATATTGTGAGTTTGAAACTAGATCTTCTGAATTTGAAAAAGAAAGAGTTTAAAAAAGATTCAAAATTTGGACAATCTTGTGAGAATGAAAAATTTTGAGAACTTGAAAAATAATTTGGATTATTTGGATCCATAACAGAAAATGATAGAAATTAGGACGAAAATATGAAAAGAGAAAAGAGAGAGATTTGGTTTGTGTTTCAAAATATGTCAATATTAGACTCTATTTATAGAAAATTTTATTTTACGAATTTTGATATTTTTTTTAATATATATTATCTATCAATATATAAATTTAATTATATAAAAAAAAGTCATAACAACCAATAAAAATGTGCCATGTGTCATATTTTATCATCACATGATTTGGGTTTGTCGGATGACATGGGTTATGCAAACAAAATGTGATTTTTATTATTTTAATATTTTTTCTTGCTTGGTTGATACTCCCTTCGTCCCAGGGGTATTTGCACACTGGGATGGCACACGGTTTAAGAAAAATATATTTTTTAAATAAAGTAGTGGTATATGGGTAAATGCGTGGAAAGTTTTGTGAGTGTGCATGCAAATCGAAGTTTCCCTTTTAAGTAGTGTGCAAATTGGTTTGGGACAACCCAAAATGGAAAGTGTGTAAATTGGTTTGGGACGGAGGGAGTATAAGTTATGCAAACAAAATGTGATTTATATTATTTTAATATTATTTCTTCCTTGAGATGTGTGACTTCCGAGTAGGTCTCTTGTGCAATATTGCACGGTGCAATATAAGCTAAAAAAGGTAACTTTTGAAAATTCGCGGGTCACACTTCATAACCGGGTTATAACCCAAAATTCGCGGATTAATCTGAGATACAAAAAGCCCACAGCTCTAAAACCCTTGTTTCACAAAAATCAAATCAACGCCGCATTAAACATTCACTTACATTGGGCGATCGCAATGAAAACTCATTAATATTCAATTACAACGAAGAGAGATGAAGATGCTATAATTATAGTCTATTCTTGTGTTACTGCATTGATCTTATTATGATACTACATGCATAAGTTTTTTATACTGCATGCATAATATTTTCATACTGCATAATATGTATTACTATATGTTCAAATTTTGTATACTACAAGATATCATTTATAATACTACATACAGAAAACACATTCCACTATTATACTACATTAATTACTTCACACTACTGCATGCATAAGATTGTCATACTACAAGAAATATATTGTACTACTATAAGAAATGTATTATGTTACTACATACAAAAAACAAATTCCACTACCTCTACACCATGTTATTATACTACATTACTTATTTCATGCTACTACATACATGCAGAATTTTATGATACTACATCATGACTTTTTTGTTACTACATGCAGAATTTCATGATACTACATATTACTTTTTTGTTACTACATGCAGAATTTTATGATACTACATCATGACTTTTTTGTTACTGTATTTCAAACAGAGTAGAACACAGACAAAAACCCTAAGAAACTACAAATCACTTAAAAAATATTGATCTACACTACGAAACAAAAAAATATATTCACACGAACAAATCAAATGCAGCAACAACCAACAAAATCAACAAACCAAGGAAGTTTCGTATGAGAAAGATGTAATGAGATGGAAAATCGCAAACCAAGGAAGTTTCGTATGAGAAAAATGACCAGAGAGTTTCGTATGAGAGAAGGAAAGATTGCGCGAACCAAGGATGTTTCTGAAAATCGATGAAAAACTGAAAGAAAATAGACGATTTTTCAATATTTATATTAGATCCGTTTGTAAAATGGATTAATTGCACGGGTGGGTTTTGTGCAATATTGCATACAAGTTTTTGTGGGGACTTCCTTGGTCGAAGCACCGATAAATATAGTCTTACAAAATCAATTTCTGGGTCTCGTGATTTTGATATGTGTGGCTGCACGTCTTCTCTATCAATTTTTATTGAAGTCGATACGTTTTTAAAATTGGACAATAATTCATATCATGTGCATGTCCATTTATACACGAAGAGTTTACGTGCTCAACTAAAACAAATTCGTCTCTGTTCAAATTTTGGCTGTGTGGACTACAACAACTCTTACAATGGATCACTCCCACCATCTCTTGTCCCATTCTTTATTGCCATATATTATTATTTTTCTGTAATTTTAGATATGGAGTAATTATTTGATTGAATTTATTTAAAATGATAAATCTTAGAATGTAATTGAGTGCATCTTATGTATTTATATTTTAATATTAATTTTTCCAAATGAACATTTACACGCTAATTATTTTATTTTTTTAGCAAATGAGTATTATTGATTTGTTCTTGAAATATTATCTCGACTTGATCTTGAGGTATTACTAATTTATTATGCTTTAGTCTTGTATGCGCTAGGTGTACAAGAGACTAATAACTTATTCTTAAAGTATTAATAATTTGTTTTGGAGGAAACTAATGGGAGAGTTTGGGGTTGGCTCTTGGCGAAGAATTTTATTCTGTATAATTTTTTTCTAAAGGATTGACATGAAAATCTTAGACTCGTACTGGGCTGATGTTTTTCTTTGCGTATGTTTGCTTATTCCGTCCAAGAATTGTAGGCATATCTTATGCCATTATACTCTTTTGAAAGTAATAAATTATCTTTGCCTGATAAAAAGAATTATTTTGGGAATATTATTAGACTTATTTTTGAAATATTATTAATTTTTTTTTTGTGTATTAATGAATTGTTCTCTTAAAGGTATTAGTAAATTCACTAATACAGATTTACACTTAAAGAGCTCTTATAAGAGCTCTCTAAGAGACAGCTGTCTAAGTAAACCCCTCCAACTTAGAGAGCTGTTAATAACAACTCTCTTAGTCCAAAGCCACTTAAAAAAGTTATTATTAACCGCTCTCTAAGTGTAAGGTTTATTTACATAGAACTCTAAAAAGCTCTCTAAGTGTAAATCTGCATTAGTGATTGTTATATCGATTTTTTTGTTGAGATATTATTAATTTATTCTGGTTATACTAGTGAGTTCCAAAATTATGAGAATGAAATAATACAAGTTGTACCGAAAAATAAAAATAATACAAGTTGTATATTGATTACCGAAAATAGAAGGTGTATATTAATTACCTAAATGGATCTTGTTTCAAACGTGGCCCACTTGGGATGAGGATACCGTCAGGCGTTAACTATCACATAGAACATTCGACAAAATTATAGAGATTATCCCAAAAAGCTTTTTTCCCATTATTGCATAGTTCGACCCCTACCTTCACTTCACCACTAAAATATTTTAGTTCACCATCCTTTATTTTATCAATTTACCTCTTTTCATTATTTCGTAAGTTCACCCCATATTCAAAAAAAAAAAAAAAGATATACGATACCTTCTTCTGATGATGCCCATAGCCGACCTCCGGCACCACCACCATAATTTTCAACGGACGCACGCCACCATCATCGTAGAATTTTTTATGAATAAATTTAAGAATTTATTAGTTTTAGGATTTAAATTAATTTTATATATAGAAATATTTTGAATGATTTTGTATGTTTTGAATGAATTTTTGTCGTCACTATTACAAATATTGGCATTGAAAATCGTTTGCAAAATTTCATCGGACAAAACCAATTGAAAAACGTGAAAAAATCACTGGAGGCATTTATTCGACACTGGTTGGTGGAACAAATGCAAATGTTCGGAAAAAAATTCCGAACATTTGTACTATGTTCGGAAATTTTTTTCGAACATTTTGCATTTGTTCCATCAAAATTTCCGAACAAAATTTTTTAACTTTTTTTCTAACAAATGCAAATTGTTCGAAATTTTTTTCCGAACAAAGTACAAATGTTCGAAATTAAAAAAAAAATTTGAAAAATGTATGTAAACACCATTAATGTGCATATGAAGAACTATTATAATCTTGTATTAAAATCATTTTGCGAAATAAATTTTTTTATAACCTTTTGCTCGATAAAATATAATTAAAGAATTGTGGAGTGATGAACAATTCAAATTTAGGTTTTAAAGGGGGTGAATTGATCTTGTTTATTTGTAAAATATATTTAAAGGATAATTTCATCTTTTAAAACTTATTTTAAAATGAAGAATAAAAGGGGATTGAAGTAAAAGGGGTGGAAATATCATGGTGCTTATCCCAAACGCCAGAATACCACAAAGAAAAGCATTGCAATTCTGTTAATAAAATTTTGAAACCCAAAAATGAAAAGAGAGGGATTGCATTACAGAGATACAAACAAGTGTAAAAGAAACAGAACTTTCATATAGAAACCAACAAGCAAATAATTGCACGAATCCAATTCTTTCTGAGGAAGAGGAGATTAAAGTGTTTCTCTTTAGAGAGGAGAGAACGAAGAGGAAAGGGTATTGCCCGTCAGGCCCGTTCTTTTCTTAATCAATTGAGAAAAGAATGCCGTGTTGTAAAAAGTCTTTCACACAATTTATTTCTTGATATTCTGCAGACGGGGCCTAAAGACAGCGTTTGGAAGTCGGATGTTCAATTAATTGACCAATCGATAACTAGGAATGGCCATAAGATTCTTAGCTCTTGCAGTGACCAAAGCAAAGTGCTCGGACATGTCCATATCACTCGGTTGCATATCGTCAGGAAGCTCCCAATCAAAGCAATGCACCAACTGCGCCAGCACGAGCTTGACGACCGTGACCCCTAGTTGCAATCCAGGGCAACCCCTCCTGCCCGAGCCAAATGGCAAGAGCTGGAAATTCTGTCCCTTATAGTCAATATTGCTGCCAATAAACCTCTCGGGACTAAAGGACTTAGGCTCAGACCACACGCTAGGATCCCTTCCAATCGCCCACACATTCACCAAAACTCTCGTTTTCTTAGAGATGTGGAAACCATCCACCACGCAATCCTCAATTGATTCATGCGGGAGTAATAGGGGCACGGCGGGGTGCAGTCGAAACACTTCTTTGACGACGCAGTCCAAGTATTGGAGTTTGTCGAGATGCGATTCCTCCACAGTATGTTCCATCCCCACCACCACTTCCAACTCTTGCTGGAGTTTCTTCATTAGTGCTGGCTGCCTGATGAGCTCCGCAAGTGCCCAATCCACCGATGCTGCCGAAGTATCCGACCCTGCGCCAAGCAAATCCTATAAAAAAGAAAAGCGTGATTTAGCTATTGGTTCAAAAAAATCACTATATTTACAAATTAGTTTACAATATTTATACAGAAACACATTTTTTTTCCATAAAAGCACATGTTATTTTCTGCATAGAATCAATTTGTGATTAGTGTCAATTCTGTGAACCATTTTGTACTGATATTGCTCAAATGAAAAGAGAATGAATTGGTTACCAAGAGCAGGCCCTTGGCATGACGTCGGTCGAATTCGAATCCAGCTTTATCTCCGGACTCCAAAATAGCCACCACTGTGTCAACAAAGTCCCCTTTCTTCTCTCCTCCTCCTCCCCTGTTCTGAGCATGATCATGGATTATTTCCTCGAAGAAGTCATCGAAAGTCTTGCTCAGTTTCTTCATCTTGGGAATCAGCCCTTGGAGATCAAGCCCCCCAATATAGGGAAAATAGTCCGCCGGATTAAACTTGCCGCCGAGCTCGGATAACTCGTCAAACACAGATTTAGATCCCCTGCCATCAAAATAGCCATCCAAATACTTACTCCCAAGCACCATCAGGCAAGTCATATCCCAAATGAGGTCGAAAACGACGGTGCTGAGATTCACCGTTTCGCGCATTTGAGCGGAATTTTTGAGAGATTCTACGAGCAGGCCGAGCTCGGCCCGCCTCGAGGCCCGAAATTGGTCGATTTTGTGGGCGCCCAGCAGCTCCAGGGTGCAGAGCTTTCGGATGTTGCGCCATTCCGGGCCGTACGGTATGAAAGATATGTCTCTCTGATCGTAGCCTACGTATTTGGCGGCTTCGACGGAAGGCCTGCTGGCGAAATTGAGATCATGGGTCTTCAGGATCAGCTGAGCTGCGGCGGGAGACGAAACGACCACCGCGGGTTTGAAGCCGAGGCGCAGGCCCATAAGCGGGCCGTGTTTGCGGGCCAAATGGTACAAGTCATGGTGAGGATTCTTCCCCAGCAGGTGAAGATGGCCTATGATTGGAATGGGTGTCGGGCCCGGAGGAAGCCTTTTCTTCTGCCTCAGTTGTTGGAAGAGATAAAGAGAGAGAATCACTGATAAAAAAGCCCAGATCAAGGCCATTTTATTTCAAAAAATATGGTTACATTTATTGTTTGTTGTGCAATTCAGATTTCACTCCATCACCATGTATATATATATATATATACGTAAAATTTTATAGCGTATACATAAAATAGTCCACGATGTCGACATTATAAGGTCAAGTTGATCTAATAAAGTGTGCATGCATCACTCTACAGATTACTATTGCGTCATCAAATGATCTTTCAATGGGGTATTATTATATCAATAATTCCCTAAAATAGCAACGTCACTGTAGTCTGTCCAATGGGAAAATAAAAAGTATTCGACTTTGGACACCATCTCTCCATCAATATTGTTATAAGATGATGGTCAACTTTAAAGTGTACACATTGAGCAGCATTATAAAAACCTATTAATTTGTTGTAGTTTATATAACACATGACACTGAATCAATATGATCAACATCTGGTCTGTCATATCAAATATACAAAAGATATTGTTGGTCCCTTTGGCAGACAATATAGTCGCAGAATGGGCAAATTTATTAATACAGGGACTTTTTCAATCTTTTTTTAGAGAAATAGGGAAAAAATTAGATGTTTAGCAATTTAAAGCCAATCGGGAATGCAGTACCCGACTAGCTACGTGTCCAACAAAAAGTTATTTTTTTACAAACACGTGTCCAGTCGGGTTTAAGAAAACTGACTGGAAAAACATCCTCTTTCTTCTGCCGTAAATTTATTAATTAATATAGAGATTTTTTGAAAATATATAATCAAAATAGAGAGAATTTTGATTAATCAAAATATAGAGAATTTTGATTAATATAGAGATTTATTAATCAACCTTTTTTAAAATAGG
>JAPKLY010000250.1:673691-699241 GCA_026898435.1 Prunella vulgaris | reverse complement strand
GTATAGAGAGAATAGAACAGAACGATCATATACTTAGAGAGATCAAACACTTGTAATCTGTATCATCTTCCATTGATTAGTGAGAGAGGTGCCCTCATCCGTGGACGTAGATTATTTCTGATCGAACCACGTAAATCTTGGTGTTCTTCAATTTCTTTATTCCAATTGATTTCAAACAATCATTATTGACTAAACAGTTGAATTTTAAAGATACGAAACACAATTGTATAGCAAAAGACAAAATATTCACCAATAACAAATCATATATTAGATGTAACATGAAATCATAATGTTTATTAACATATAAATAATCTCATAACGATTATTAACATATAAATAATCCTTATAATGCATCGTGGACAGTTCCATCAACTATATTATTCAAGTAACTCTCGCTTAAGAATTCACAATTAAATGTCAATATGGAATCTCTAATGAATCTCGATTATAGAATTTAATTAGATATTTATTGAAAAATATTAGATTTTTGACTTGATGTCTAAGAGTTTCATGAATCATATATATTAAAGGTTTTTCATAAACCTAGCTTATTACTAACAAACATTTAATTCTGTCTATCTATTTAATTAACCCAGATAAAATATTCAATATTAAAATTCAAATTAGCAACATACTCTAAACTTTCGAAAGCTTGTCCGACCAAACAACCCCCAGCCAAAAACAGGTTTTATGAATTAATTTAGCCAAACAAAGCTTTGGTAGTTTCGGTAATTTTAAAATTAATCAGGGCCTTAATTGCAATTAGATTATTATTTTAGCCAATACCGGAAAGGGAACACGAACGCCACATTGAAGGCGTCCTTGTTGCTTCCCTACCGGCAACGATGCCAAAAGACCCGCCGCTGAGCGCCTCCGGCCACCGCCGTCTCAGCTGAAGCCAGCCACCCATTCAGGTGACGACGCTTGACTAGCAAGCTCGTTCACCGCCATCCCCTGAATTGCAGAACACAGAACAGGGACTTCCACTTTCCCACAGTTTTTTTAAAATTAATACATGATTTTAATTTATTTAACTGAAATCCAGAACTAAAAAACACGAAACAAGCTGATAATTAAATCCAGAACAAAAACACGAAACAAGCTCATAATTAAATCCAGAACAAAAAAAACACCAAAATCCAGAACAAAAAACACGAAACAAGCTGATAATTAAATCCAGAACAAAAAACACTGAAATCCAGAACAAAAAACACGAAACAAGCTAATAATTAAATCCAGAACAAAAAAACACCGAAATGCAGAACAAAAAACACGAAACAGAAACAATTAAAAACAATATAAGCGAAGTTAAACACAATAACTTACCCGATCACCGATCACCAATTACTCGAAGTCTAGCTAGTTAATGATCCTAATCCTGATACCTACAAACATATACAATTCCAATATTATTCAAACAATGAAACTACTATAATATACAATAACAGCGATAAATCAGTGTAAGAACAATGACCTCTGCAAAAAAATATAAGAAAATGTGAAGAAGAAGAAGAAAGATATTGATTGTTTGAGAAGAAATTACGAAAGAGAAATAGGAAAGAGAAAGAATAAAATCTATAGACTCACAGCTCTAGTGATTCCTGCATGCTCGCTGCGCTGCACTGCTCTGCAACATCCGTTTTGGAGTGATGATTGTACTATTTCCACAGAGTAAAGATGGGCTTCAGATTAATTGGGCTTTAAACAGTGAGGCCCAATCGCTGATATTAAATTTGAAAAGGCCCGGCCATATGCCCTTTATATTTGTTAGTAAGCCCACCCGCAATATTTTAAACATATTCTTACTGAAAATTGAGTAAATCTTTCTGTCAACAAAATATTTTTTAATTTTGCTCATTTTCACAAAAATATATCAAAAATTAAATGAAAATCCGGTAAAATTGGGGGTTCCAATCAGTGTTTCCATAACCGGACCTGGATCAAATCAGATAGAGCACCGATTGGACCGGCGATTTAACCATTAATATCATTTTGACTTAATTCTTAATATTATGTATGTTATATTAAAAAATAAAGTAAATATTCTCAAATAAAATTTTAATAAATTATATGTTACATATTGAAATAAAGTAATAGACATCAAAATTAGAATATTTAAAATAACTCAAGTTATAATATCATATTGTAATCCATGACATATTCCATAACTAATGCATAGTAAAGTTTCAAATTAGAATATTATTATGAAATTTAAAATATATAAATTGTAAAATAAAAAAATTTTGGGATTGAAACGTGCTTCACGATTTGATTTAACAAAAGAATTTAAAAAATTAAAATATAAAATCAGATCAGTTCAACCGGTTTTGACCGATTTTTTTTTGGTTAAACCGTAAAAATAATTTTTTTTTGTTAAACCGTAAGAATAATTTTTTAAGGGTAATCGGACCTATGACCGATTCAAGGTTCAACCTATTTTAGAAGACAATGTTCCCAATATCAGTGCTCTATTTATATATTTTTTTCATCCAAGTACCTCATCTACTCAATTGGATCAATTCACTTCTCTAACCACATCATATATGATTAATATATTGCGAGACCAAAAAAAAAAATGTTATTCTAAAATTTGGGAGAGAATGTTATTCTAAAAAAAAATGTTATTCTAAAATTTTGGAATGATATAACTAAATGGATTAAAAATTCCAAAAGAATGGAGTTAATCTTTCTTATATTGCTCACAAACTCATCATTCAAGGAGCCCACAATAAAGAGGCAAGCTAGTTTGACTCCCAGAGTAGGATTATTTGATCGAATTGAAAAGTAAAGGGTTCTGGATGAACAATTCAGGGCTCATGTGATCCTGTGATATAAAATCCATTCACAAAATAAAGAAAAACAGCCGCAGTTCAAAAAATTGTTTTCGACCTACATAAGGATTCATTGATTTACTCCTAGGAATAAACTTCAAAAAATCATCTTCAAGAATACAAAACCAACAAAGAAAGATGAATTATCAACATACCCAAGTTTAATCTCTCTCCCTATTCATAGATTCACATCCAAACACGCAGATGCATCATAAAACACAAAACACACAGAGAAAGAGTAGAATCTGATGACCAGAGATCTACAGAGCCTGTAAAAAAGGGCCAGTAGAACCCACCCAGAATATTCAACATACATGAATTTTTGTAGCCATTACAAGTGGCTTCCTCTTCAACCCCCCATCTCGAAACCTGCACGCTTGCCCTACATTGGACCAACCTAATTTCTACGAGGAAGAAGCCAAGTGAGCAACGAAACACCAGAATTTGTCGTCTGCCTTACCTGTACATTTCACCTTACAGTCAAAAGGTTCAACCCAGAGTTACAAAAGACTGTCAAAATAAAGCTCTCTAGATTAAAAAGCATACAAGAGCTTTACACATGAACTTACAGTCATGTAAGAAGATACTATAATCAAACAAGAAAACAAACAAGAATCACGAGGGGCGGGTAGGAGGAGGAAACCTTTGGCAATGGGTGGTACTCAAACGTACAACTTTGGGCACTAAAACTCTGCCCAAAGTATACACATAGTGTTCTTCAATCTTTTGCAGCTTCAACAGACCTAAAACCGAAGCAACCAGGCAACTGACACCTAGCCATACAGCATATACCACCTCAGCCTCTCACCAACTCAGGATTTATCTGTCCATTACTGCCAGCATGAGTATTAAAAGAAGTAACAGGCATGGATCTCTGTGCGAAATTGAGCAAAAGTTTCTTCTGGCTCTCATCAGTGTGTGGTAGACTAGCACGCAGAAGTTCCACAGGCATCTCTTTACTTACAGCTTTTGCAGCTTCTGTACCAATTCCCTCTGTGTTGGCCACATTCTGAGCATCTAATGATTGACATATGCTAGCATACTTGCTTCTACAGTACTTTGTGAGGAGAACAAAAAAGGCATCAAAAGAAGCCTGCCAAAGAGCAGGATTAGGGATGCTGTAATTGGTGATGAGCTGAGGATCTATTAATAGCTTAGTTGCTCTTTCCAAAACAGATTTCAAAATAACTGAGGCCCCATCTCCAGCAGGGCTTCCTACTGGACGAAGTGGAGGCTGTTCGGAGGAACAAACAACAGCAGCAAGACAAGCACTGAGTGAGTTAAGATCCATCCCACCAACAGATACGCACACTGTTTTTGCAAGATTGTTAATGCTAACAACAGCTTCGGGATCATGAGGTAAGCCACCGAACATGAATCTCAAATGGCGGAAGATAGCCATGCAAACTATTCGAGCAAGCTCACTACCAGGTAAAAGAAGCTGAAGAAACTTTGAGATGAGTTTCCGGCCTTTTGAAAGGGAAACTATACGTAAAAACACTATATCATCTTTGGGGGACAGCCCAACAGAGTTTCCACTTTTATCTAGGGGGTCAACCAGCTGAAGAGATGCAGCTAAGCCTTCTAATAGAACATGGCGCTTCCGCCTAAGCTGGCTTCCACCATCTTGAGGTTGAGTGAACTGTAAGAGCCGGTCAATGTCATCCACATCCAGAAGAAGACTAAGCCCATCTTCAATTGTAATTCTAGCAGCAAGCATCGGCTCCTGTTCCAAAGACCTCTCAGATAATTTCTGTTCGGCATTAACATCTCCACAAGCAGAGGGCGGAGGGTCAACTTCAAGAAGAGGACTAGGCCTGCGTATTGAAGAAAAACAAACCCTCCCAAGAGAATCAACATGGAGATGAGGTTGTGATTCAGTACTGTTACGGGATCGAGAAGATTGTTCTTTCTGCTGAGATGGGCAAAAGCGATATCTTGACCTTGTTTCAGCTGATCTCTTAGCAAGAGAGGCTTGGTGGTAATAATCATCTATATATGGATCATTGCCATGGGTTGCATTATGCTGCATCTTAAGAATGCTCTCAATTTCTTCAGCAGTCATGTACTTCGATCTGATCTGTGGCAAACTACTCTCACTCCTCTGGCTGCTAGCATCAGACCCTTGATTAGAGAAGCGGACAGATCTTCCCTTTTGCACTGATTTAGGCTTTGATTCTCTCTTATCTGTCAGTCCATACTTACTCATTTGTGAAGGAGATGGAAAGGTACTATATATATGGGACGGAAATGATGGAAAATGTGCCAATGATGGCTGGAACGGAAGGTGTCCTCTCTGATGCTGTGGGGACATCAGCTGTTGCGATAATAACCCATTTTGATATTGATGCTGCAAGATATTGTTTAACAGAATAGATTGATCCCCATGCAGAACACCAGCACAGCTTGTCCACTGATTTTGAAGTTGATTGTGACGAGTGATACTAGGTGTGGATAACCGTGACATGTTTGTATTATATTGAACTCCACGAGGCAAGCCAGACAAAAAAAGAGCAGAAGTAGATAATGGAGAGTTGATTGAGGGAGAATAAGGCAACTGATGTCCAGCAGATAGAGAGGACATATTGAGATTGAGAGCATTATTATGTGAAGATTGTGGTGATCCTGGTGGGGGGAAGGAAGTGAAAGATGATTTTTGGACTAAAATAGGCTCACTAGAACAGTGTTGCAGGGGTTGCTGCTGCTCAGGGTAAGATGACGTTCTGTATATTGGTTTTGAATCTCGAAGATACATTGAAGAGACATGTGGCTGTGATGACCATCTCTTATTTTCCTCATAGCATTCTGAGTCAGACATGTGATTTTCAACCCAATCAGGATAATCTGCCTCCCGTGCCCATTCTGTAGCTGATGAACCTGGAAGTAATTTGAAATTATTAATGGCTGTTCTGCTAAATCATGAATACAAACGGACAAAGGAGAAATGGAAAGGAAGAAATTATCTAAAAAAACAAGTACAAACTTGCAAATAAATTAAAGAATTTCAACATAAATTTCTTATCTTCATGATAAATTGACAACACTATCAGGTATCATTCATTAAATATCTATACAGTAAAGAGAGGTAATGAATGAGAACTTAGTGGCCAATTTTTAAATTTGGGAAACAAAATCCTTAAAATGGAAATTCACATAGAATGGACCAAAATCACATCAAACCCTTGACATGTCATACATATATAAACTTTTAGCAACATGCACCCGTATGACATAGCCCCATTATAGATAAACTGAAATGCTTCCAAAACTGTCACCAAATGTTAAATTAGTAAATCTAATAAAAGCTGCAACAAAAAATGCCCTTGATTCACAATCCATAATCAGCAGAACTGAAAATTGTTCTTTGCACAAGAACACATGCAAATGTTGTTCAATCTTTCTTGGGTTGATGCCTTCACGACTTAAGTGTAGGCAGCAGAATGAATTATTCCAATCACATCACCTAAGACTTCTTAATTCTCTACCAAAATTTCTTCCACAGGCATCAGCAAGTACTCAAAACCAAAATAAGTGCATAAAAATAGAAAGAGAACACCGTAGAATATAATTAAAAACAAAAATGGTTCTGAAGCGAAGTAAATCTCAAGAACTCACTCTCTCTTGAGAAAGATCCAGATCCTCGATCACCAATTACTCCAGGATGTCTAGGTCCAGAAACAACTTTGTTCAACTGTGAAAATAAAATAAAATGTACAATATAAAATATATGAATAATCAAATACAAAATTTCAAAACATGCAAGATTTCCAGGTGGAATGCAGCTCACCTTTGCAAATGTAGTAGCCAGATCATCTATATCAGATAATGATCCTAATCCTGATCCCTAGAAACATAACAAAATAAAGAAATCATTAGCTAAGAACTCCGTGCTCATATTGTTCGAAGAAAGTTAGAGTAAAACAACCACAAACAGGATAAATTTCCATAAACAACTAAAGAGCATTGCAGAAGACACAACCAACTAGCATAAAATTCTTCTGCTTCCAAAAATAATGACAAACTAGATACTTACTGAATGCATCTTCAAAACAATGCAACTGCTGCTGGAGAAAAAACACCTAAAAGTCTACAACGTTATGCTGTGTATACCATGTTTAAAATATCCATAACTCAAATTTTCTTTATATTAAACAAGAATATGATGAAATACCAACACCAGTTTTCTTTTTGAAAAGAACAATTAAGATAAATTTCTAAATAATTTCACCTCATACTTATCGTAAGTTAAGGAAGACACAAGTAAAAATTAAACTCAAGAAGCTAACAATTCTCCACAATTTACAATAACAAGGACAATACATTCATAATAGTATACCTCATCTTTATCAAACAAATGATATTCATTCAACTCATCCTCCCCACCAAATCTGCCTTCAATTGCAGGAGCGTAATCATCTTCTTCTTCAAAGCCCCCCAATTCCACTTCATCCACTGAACCCTTCCCGAAAAAAGAATACTGAGAAGCATCAAACAGCGCACCATCTGCATCCAGGAATTCACAAATTAACAAACTCAATTCACTGCCCACGATGATCATACTAAATCAAACAAGCTCAACCCCTCAAACACAACAATCAATAAATTACGAGGGAGGCAGAACACGTCAAAAGAAATCAGAGCTAAATGAGAAACAACACAATAATAAATCTAGGGCAGTAGAGGCGCGAACCAGAAATTGAGCTGCTGGATGGGTCCGCGAAGTCACTCAAATCTTTTCCGCTAGATCTATCCATAATAAATTGATCAAATTGTACGAGTCAAAAAGGAAAACCTAACTACAATCACAAGACGATGAATCCCCTCACCCCCAACCCTAACCACCCCACCCCTCCCCTTGATAATTAGGGTTTTTGAAGCACAGAGAAAGGCTCACTGTAGTGAGCGATTACCCTTATACATAATTATGACTATGCGGGGAGAGAGAGAGAGAGAGAGGCATCTGTACGTATACAATTTGTTGTATGTATATTTGCGTCCAGAAAAGTGAAAGTGAGATTAGAGAGAGAGAGAGAGAGAGAGAGTGCGTGACTGTGTGAGAGAGAAAGGAAGATATTATCTGTTTATATTTATTTGCGTGTAATTAATTGACAGACGTAATAAGTAAGAATATAGCATTGACTTTTCTCATAGATGTTGGGATCTGATCTGAGTGATACCTTCAAAATAAATTAACAATATCCTTAGCATTATTTTTCCAAATAATAATAAAAAATAATTTTCTTTAAAAAAGTAAAAAAAAAAAAAAAACTTAGTCTTCTATGCACCAGTTAAACCGTGCAACTCAAGTTCATTTTTAAAAAATTACACATATTATTACTGAAAAATGTATCTTTAATGGTGTAGTTTTTTAATAATAATTTATGTAACATTTCAGTAATAAATTGTGCAATGAACTTGAGTTATACGTTGTAACTGGTGCACAAAAGACTTATTAAAAAAAATTAATAAAGGAGAGAGGGAGTGGTTTTGTTTTTTGTCTTATTAAAAAAACCCTTAATTTTCTAAAAATTAATAATAATAAAATTAAAAAGACACACCATGTAAATATGTATTATTAATGAGAATATAAATAGGACCACGTATTTTGCATCACAATTTAATTGCTTTGCACTTTATTGATAAAGACAACCATTTAAGCAAACACATGATGTGTTTTTTCTCATGTTTTTTCGTAATAATATCTTTATGAGTTAAATAACTCACATCATTATCAAATTTAGCTCTATAATCTAAGTATTAAATCTCCAATAATAATAGATGGAAATTAAATAGTTTATATAGTTAAAATTTTATATATATCATAATTGAATCATCAATGATAAAAAATAGAAAGTACAAAAAATTGATGTAAATTTTTTTTTTTTCCAGTGCTTTGACTTGAAATTATTTGTTTGAAGTTTGAACAATCATCAACTACCTTTTTTTAATACCCAATTAATGCTTACCAAATATTCAACCTTCAATGATCCTTGACATTATTTAGATAAATGAGAAATACTTTTTCAAAGGTAAAATGACAAATATTATGTTATAGCAATCAAGTGACATGTTTTTTTATAGATATTATATAGTATTAGATTGACTCAAATTGTTTCCAATTTATTCTAAGGACTACTTTCACATTTCTCTTATTAAAACGTCCCAATTCTATTTTCACAAGTCTGAAAAGAAAACTTTTTATACTAACAAAAGTAAATAAATTACATTTTTTTTATTTTATTATTTAACTTTAAACTCACATACTTAAACTTTTTTTTTGTTCGCGTGCTCATATATGAAAGTTGTCATGTGATAGAGGGAGTAACATGTAAATGAATCACTATACGCCACAATACAATTGTGAAAAAAACCCTTTTCATATAAAGCAAATTTTTCTTCTGACTTAATTAGTTGTTATCATAATCAGAATAAGAGTGCAATTTACAAGTGGAACACTTCAAGTGGTTAGAGTCTTACGACCTACGATGCGAGGTCATGAATTCGAGTCGTCATTCGACCATTGAAAAAAAAAGAAAAACAGCTATGGAATGAACTTATCTAATTAACATCAAAGGCTCAGAAATGCAAATTATAACATATCATATGTAGATTTCGGATGAACAATCTGACTGATGATTGGAAGTGGTGTGGTAACTAGTTACAAATATACATTAAAAACATATAAAAATGCTTAAAATTGGATATATTTTCAAGGCATTGAACTTCAGAAGATCCAGTGCTTCTTCCTCTGTTTTCTTGTAGGAACCTCTGTAAAAATTTGGACAAAATATTAGTCCAAAAACCTTAGTTTTTGAGGAAAAAAGAAAAAGAGAGAGGATAAAAATGTTAACCTCCAGTTTGATACAAGGAATTATAATGAACTTCACTCCAAAAGCTCAGCCACAACTCTTGAGTTAACAGCAATAAAACGATAAGTCCAATGTTCGTCTCATATATACCAAGACAAAACGATGAAACAAACGTGTAGACACGGACGTATAGTACCTCTGCACGGAGTTGCGTCCTTAGGAAGGATTTCAATGTAACAAGTGTCACGAAAAGAGGTGACCAAACAGATTTTGGCTTCGAACTGCACAAAGTTCAGACAGAGTCATTGATTTAATGAGATATTGCAAGCGCATACTGAACATGATATGTAATGAATATTAAAAGGGCGTGGCTATTAACACCCACGGAATTGCTTTATACACTTGTATGTACAACATTTTTTAGCTACTAATACCATCAAGCACAACTGTAAAGTGGGTGTAGTTAGTAATTCCGTGGGTGTTAATAGTAAACCATAGATGTAAATGATGGTCGCCGAGACCGCCTAAGCGCTTGGCAGCAATTGACGCCTAGGCCAAATCGTCGGAAAAATCCGCCAGCATATTTGGCGCTGCCGAGACCACCTTACCGTCGCTTGGACAACCATTACTTTTTTTAAAAAAATTTATTTCAAGTTAAAAGTTAAAATTAACATTGAAAGATAGAAACTAAACTACTAAAGAACTAAAAAAATTATAATTGAAACTCTTCATAATTTATTCGTACTGTTTATTTGTTGTTTTGTACTCCGTCTCAAAACTACTTTCACACTTCCCTTATTTGGGCGTCCCAATTCTACTTTTACACACCTAAAAAGAAAACTTTTTACACTCACAAAAGTCAATAAAATACATTTTTTTTTAATTATTTAACTTTACACTCACATACTTATTTTTTCTTGATTCGCGTGCCCAGGACAACTATGAAAGTAGTCCTAGGACGGAGGGAGAATTTCATTTGGAAGTTGGACAATGCCGTATTATCATAGTTCTTAACATTTTGCGAAAAAATATACTCCCTCCGTCCTATAGGAATTTGCACCCTAAGGACGACACATTTTCTAAGAAAAATATGTTTTATATATAAATTAGTGGTATATGGGTAAATATGTGTATAAGTTTGTGAGTGACACGTAAATCAACGTTTTCTTTTTTAGTAGTGTGCAAATTTGTTGGGACGTCCGAAAGGAAAGTGTGCAAATTCTGGTGGGACAAAGGAAGTATTATTAACTACTCCCTCCGTCCATGATATTTAGTCTACCTTAGTTGTGCACAGTTATTAAGAAAAAGTTGATGTTGATGTGTAAAAGTGAGTGTATTAGTATAAAGAAGTGTTAATTATTAATAAAGTATTTGATGTGATGTGTAAAAGTGAGTATATATTTATAAAAAAATAAAAATAATGATTGAAAATTTTCCATTTTAGGTAGGTAGACTATTTATTGTGGAATGGCTATTTAAGGCAACGTGGACTAATTTTCATGGACGGAGGGAGTATATTTTAAATTTATAATTTTATTGTATAATGTGTATTTTTATTAATATATGTTTGAAAAAAATTAATATTATTAGAAAAAAAAAACTTGGCACCGCCTAGACGGACCGTCTAGGCGATCTAGGCGCTTAGCGGCACTCGACCGCCAAGCGGCATTTGCACCCTTGAGTAAAACGATGCATTGCTTGTGAAATAGCAAATGATCGCAACAACAAAAAATGGTCTCAATAATGAGCGGGAGATTGAAACAAAAAAACACACGAGGGGTGATTTGAAACACTATGTTTATAGCAACAGATTATATTGTATATGGATAAAAATCGTAGATGAGTGTAACTTACTCGATCTGCAGCTGCTTGTAGAGTAACATGATCTCCCCATTCTCCCAACCTATTAATCGAGTAAAATTATGTTAAAAGATATGATTATTTCTATAGTACGATAAATCGGAACTGGTGTCTAAAATCCACATCTCTGACCTTTTCATCTTCCTCACATAGTGTTTGTATCTCATGGGGACATAACTTTCGTATAGTTTTCTATGGCGTTTAAGCTGAAAACGAGTATGACCCAAGAATAAGAAAAAACGCATAATTTAATAACTTCACAACTTCATATCAAATCCAACAATCTGGTATATTTTCCACATTCAAGAGCAAATAATTTTTTTACTTTAAAAAAAAAAGGAAAAGAGAAATTTTATCACATAAAACATCATTTACCCCAACAAAAAAAAAAAAAAACTTTACTCGAAGGAGATATCAAAGAACTAAGCTGAAGTGCACCTGTTTGATTACGTGCTTTCTTACATACTTGTGATAATCGGGATTCTGAAATAATTGATCTGCAAGGGCTCGAAACTGAAAAGTGGCAACTAATTAAAATTATGCCCACAAATGATCCTTTAATGTAGCTGGAGGTTTTCCAACACCAAGTTAAAATTGGTTTAAATTCAACCAATGTTAAATGGGCTAATTGAGTGGGCCAACCTGGCAATTCCCGTCTCCCTCGATTTGCATTTCAGCTAAGCCATATGTCGATAACCTGATGACAGCTAAATGTATGAATGACATGCCTATAAAGAACAGAAATAGTGGGAAAACATAAATAATGAAAAGATGAAAAACGAAGGAAATCCAATAATTCACATTGTAGTTTTTTTCAAGCTGTTTGTTATAATAACTTCACATTGAGAAATATATGCATTACCATTACTAAGATGACTTTAGATAAGGGATATAAGCTTTGTAAGTAAGATGTAACAGAGAAAAATAATCCTAATTACCAAAAGGAATTGTTTTTTCTTTTTCAGAATCTCGGGAGAACAATAAGGTACGACGAAACAAAACACATGTAGGAAACAGCTTGGAGATAAAGTACAACCTCTCAGCTAGTCTCTCGTGGTCTAAGGTCGCATCATTTGCATCGGGTATAATCTCAATGACGCGAGGAGTGTGCTGTCAAAATGATAAACATGTAAGAAATCCTAATCGAAGTATATACCAAGCACATGTTTCATTCTCACGAGTCCTTTTCGACTCAAGTACAAGTTCAACGAATTAAACTACGTGTAAGTACAATGATATCGAGAATCTGATTTCACAATGCTCAAACCAGCGCCTATTCGCTTTTCCAAGAAACTATACGCTATTCAAATGCCTAAATCTCAATTCCCATATAGAATTCATCACTACCATAATACCTCCGGTGATCAAAATTGCAAATGAATACCTAAATCTCAATTCACATATAGGATTCATCACTATCATGATAACTTTGGTGATCAAAATTACAAATAAATACGAAATAAACAGCATTTAGCCTCTATTAGCCTGATCATCATAAACAACCAAATCAAGATTGCGGTCTCCTATACAACATAAATGAGTAAAATTACATCCCTTAAATAACAAAACTCGATCGAAACCTTCACAGCGATGATCAAACATACCGGGATGGAGTCGAGATGAGAAAGCCTCTTTCCAAGCTTTCCATCATATCTTAACCTTTCATCCTCTGCTAACATAGCAGCAATGGTATGATCATCCTCTGTATCATGTGAACTACTATTCAAACTCGAGCTCGAGCTCGAACTCAGATTTGCATTTCCATAGATATCAGACATGCTATTCTAATTCACCTGAATCTCCACAATAAACCTACTGTACACATCAATAAACAACAATCAAACTACTTAATTAGACCAAAACGCAAAACTGCCCATAAATCATCACATATTTCTTGATCTTTAATTTGGCAGCAAAATAAACCCCAAAGGACGGCATCTTTTGCAATTGAGAGATGAAAACCACATAATACAAAAAACCCACATAAAATCTTGATGTAGAATTAAAGAAAACAGATGCCCACGACATAAAATGATGCAATCGAGCAAGAAAGCGACAAGGAAGTGAACTTTGTTTTCAAGAAAAGAAAAGAAACAATTAGAGAGAGAGAGAGAGACTAACAAATTAGCATATATTTGAGCAAAGAGCTAAAGAATCCTTGAGAGAAGGGTTTAACCAAGACATACCTAGTAAATATGGAACTAAAAAGCTCTTAATTTTTTTTTTTTTTTAATCTGTATTTTTTGTAAAGGTTGAGTGAAGGGAAGGGGAAGGAAAAGATCGCAATTTGCTTATTGGGTTGTGGCGTTTTGCTGTGCATTTATCATTTTATCTACCGCGACAGAAAGAAGCCAACGCGCGCTTTCCTCAACAGACAACCCACCACCCGACCCGACCCGACCCGTACCGAATCCTAATCCCTAACCCACGCGCAATCTGTCCCGTTTGATATTCTTGACTTGCCCGGATCAAATTAGCCATTTTATCATATACCCTTTTCTCCATTTCAAAATTATTCCAACATTTTATTATGTGTATAAATTTGAAAAAGAAAAGGATTATTTTTAATAAAATAATATTATATAATAATGTTATGAATATGCACATAAATTAATATTTTTGTTTTTAGAGTAAAAATAATATTAAAATGTTATGATAAAATAAGTGTTCCAATAATTACGGAAAAAAGAGAGTAACAATTTATTTTATAATTATATTGTTACTGAAATTTTGCATATATACAATAATGATAACGTAATGAGTGCGACTATTCATACACTAAATTCCTCTAAACATACATATATTTAATTTTAAATAAGAAATTAATTTAAATTGCTAAGCATACCCATTTTTTATTAATATACTTTTTTTCAGTTTTGACCTAGTCTTCAACTCTCTCATGTCCTAACTGTCACTGACATCAAACTAATCTAAATTATATATTTTCCACGACAATACAGAAATGTTGGAAATTATTGAATTCTTTATGGGAAAAATTGTGATTTTCAGGCGGAAAAAAATAAAGATCCGTGAGATCTAAAGGAGCCTGGAGAAGAAGACATGGCGTTCGTCTAGTGAATTTTTTTAAAATTTTATTCGGTTGCAACAAATAAAATGACGATGCAAAATTTTAGTTCTCATTTCTTAAAAATGGCGACGTAGGATCATTAACATGAATTGAGAGAGAAGAAGAATAGGTCAAAAATGAAAAAAAAAATTAATAAAAAATAGGGTATATTTAGTATTTAAATTATTTTTTTATTTTAAATTGAATATATTTAATAACTGGGGTATGTTTAAAGGAATTTGGGGTATGAATAGTTGCACCCTAATAAATATTATGAATCAGTGGTACAATGAAACTTAATTATTTTTCACATTATATGTGTATATTTTAATTATAATTATTATTTTTAAACATGTGCATCTAAAATAAAAAATTAAATTTACGGAGAAATGTGGAATCAATTCACGTTTAGAATTCTCAATTTTTATATAGTAACACATTTCAAATATTTACATTCAACAGAATTTTTACATTCTAGAAGGAATTTTTTCCTAGTTAACAACTAGTTTTATTTTTGGAACTATTTTTTATACGATGGGTGTTATTTTCAACTTAAATTTATTTTTGCTAGGAGTTAGGTTTTCCTAATTAACTATAAGTTTTTCATTTCAACATTTGACTTTCTTCTTCAAATTTTGTGTTATATGAAATAGTCTAGCCTCAAAATTGTGTAATATATTGAGGTTAGTCAACAAAATTACACAGCTGAAAGATTAATTATCATTGTGTTAATTAGCTTCTTCCCATATTTTAATATTATACATTTATAATTCATCCAAGATTAGTTGAGGTTTTGAAAAAAAATATCATTGCAATATTTTACATTTATATATCATTGTATTTTATCTATTCATTTGAAGAAAAATATGTGTATATATAATGATCAATAATATAATATTGGACCATTCTATTCAAGAAAACCTTGTGAACATAAAAAATGTTGCCATTAAAAGTCAACATATTACATTAAATAAAAGCAATTAAGCCCTTAATTCACATTATATATATGCCTATATAATTCATGAGCATATTACATTCATTTGTCAATATCACTAATAAATGTTGATAAATTAGTCATTGCTTTAGAACTCCCTTCCTTTCCAAACAATTTATCATTTAGCCTCTCAATTCTCTGGCTCATTTCCTCACTTTCCATAACTTCTCTAATCCCATCCTCAACCTCCCTTGTTCCAAAATTCTCAATCTTCAACCCAATTTTCCACACATTCACAATGTACCCGCAATTCAGAAATTGATCACCCGCGATCGGATAACACAAGAGAGGCTTTTTGTACTGTATAGCCTCAATAGTCGAGTTCCATCCACAGTGCATAAGATAACAACTCACAGCTGAATGTTGCAATACATCCACTTGTGGTACCCATGGAACTACCCTCCCATAGGCGGCCACCCTCTTACTATACCCTTCTGGCAACCCCCGTTGCCAGGTGGGCCCCAACACCCAAATGAAAGGCCTCTCCATTGCCTCAAGAGTCAATGCTAAACTATTCACCTTCCCTTCTCCAATAGGGCTCACCCAACTTCCAAAAGATATGTACATGACTGAACCCACATTTTGCTTGTCTAGCCAATCCAAGCAACTCACATCTTCTTCCCAAAAGGTGGCACCACTTATTGTGGCCGCTTGCATGACCAAAGGTCCGATTTCGAGAACTTGGGGCGACTCGTGGAGATTATATTTTGTTAATTTTTGCGTCGTGCTACTTGATTCGTCTATGAATGAGTTCATTAGAATGTATCGAAGCGTTTTGGCTCGTTGTAGGGTTTGGGTCCAAAACTTGAATCTTGAAACCCTAGCTTGTGAAGAACCAATAAGCCATGGTAGGTCTTTTGCCGTCCAGATGGGTTCATGGGAAGACAAGTAAATTTGGTCATTTAAATTTCTTGGGCACCCTGTAAATTTAATGGTGGAAACCATGTTTAAACATAATTACATCAAAATAGTATGCATAAACAAATATTAATACTAGATCTATTTTTAATTTATCATAGTTTAATTTTGTTTTCTACCGTGTCTTTTATTTAGCATTAATGCTAGGCTTTACATATGATGCATAAACGGTAAAATAAGTAGTATTATAATGTTAAATTTTACATATGAGATCCATGCAGTGATTAAATAGATATTAGGCAGCCTGAAATGTGTTAGAGAAGTACAAAAGAAATAGTTTTTGACTAGCTAATATGTATCAATATATCATAAATAGGAAAAGTCGACAAATGCAAAAAGAATAATATATTTGTCGTGCTACCGTACTTTTCTGGCCCGGAGGATATATATATTTATTCTACTCAATTATTATAATTAATTTAGTTCAGCTCTGTTACAAAAATATATATATATATATAAATAAAAATATTAATAATTAGTAATAATAACCACATTAATATCGCCTTTAATTTTCCTTAAAATTTAGAACAATAACATTGATAACGTACAATTTTAGGGCGATATCTCCGGTTCTAATTTTAGGAAATAGTATATATTTTATCATTCAAATACATTATGAATTACTCCATCCACAAAATTATTTTCTACTTTCTTGTTTTATTTGTTCACAATTTTTTTATTTTTTTTATTTGAAAATAATTTATAATCACGAACAAAAATTTGGATCCCAATTTTTTCTTTACTTTATTTATCATTTAAATATGATATCAATTTTTATTAAATCTCATAAATAATTTCGTCTACGCAAGGAGTACTATTCTTTCGGTCATAAATAATTGATGTACTAGCTTTCGTTGGTGATTTGGTGGAATTAAGAAGTAGTGTCTCACATGTTCCATGATTTTGTGTCTTTATCTTCCACATACTATATTTATATCAGTGTTTTCATAATCGGGCCGGTGACTAAACCGGATACAGCACCGGTTCACGGTTTAACCGTTAAATTTATTTTCACTTATACTTTTAAATATTATATATGTTATATTAAAAATAAAATAAATTAAATATTCTCATATAAATTTGTAATAAATTATATGTCACATGTTGAAATAAAGTAATAAAATAATAGAATCACAAATTAAAATATTCAAAATAGCTCAAGGTATAATACCAGATTATAATCTATGATATGTTTCATAATTCATGTATAAGTAAAATATCAAATTAAACTATTATTATGAAAATTTAAAATATATAAATTGTAGAATAAATTAATTTTGGGATTGAGACATGTTTCACGATTTAATTTAATAAATGAATTATAAAAAAAATTAAAATATAAAAGTAAACCGGTTAAACCGGTTCAACCGGTTTTGGCTGGTTTGACCTGTTTTTTCTGGTTTTGACCGGTTTTTTCTGGTTGAACCGTAAAAACGGTTTTTAGGAGGCAATCAGACCGGTTCTATGGCCGGTTCACGGTCCAACCGGTTTTCAAAACAATGCTCTATATATCCCTTAAAAGTTTGTAAGTACTTTTTAGATATGAAAATTAAGAAAAAATTTAATGAATAGAGTATGTAGAGGAAAAACTGTGAGATGAAAATTTTGTGGACGAAGATTTAAAAAATTATTTTTCTTTTGAGATAATGTAAATTTTTTATGGGATGAATTATAAAAAAAAGGTAAAAAACTTTTCAATGTTGTTAAAAAACATCAGACAGTTTTGTACAAAATGTGATACTAAAACATCAATGAACTGAGAGAGCTCGTTCTGAGGCCTAGACCTCTTTATCAAGCCAGTCTTCAAGTTCATCGATATTACTTAAAAAGGCATTTTTTTATGGTGGTATTATTGAAATATAATTAAGATGAAACTAGATTAGAATGGGACAGTTACAAAGAGGGATAATTTTTTAGATTTATTATAAATAAGAATAAATGTGTAATTTTGGAATATTTATATATTTTTCTGAATGTGCTTTTGGATGTATATTTTTTATAATTTTTGCACACTTGTCTCTCTTTGCAATTTAAAGGGAAAGTGTGGTTTTTTTTTTTTGTTCTCGATTAGAAATAATACTCCCTCCGTTTACGAAAAATAAACTCAAATATTTGCACGTGGTTTAATGCAATATGTCGAAAGATATTACGAGATATTGTGACATCCGATATGAATAAAGAGAATGTCTTTAGAAAGTACATCATACATACTTTCCAAAGATATTCTATTTATTCACATCGAACATCACAATATTTCGTAATACCTTTTTACATATTGTATTAAACCACATACAAATATCTAAGCATATTTTTTGTGTACGAAGGTAGTAGAATATTTCAAATTCTTCTCAAGCTTGTATGAGCAATTAATCATGTTGACCATTACTTAAATTATATGTACGTGTCAATTAATTGATTACATTTTTTGTTTTGAAAATAATATAAAAATCATAATGTCGGTCACACGATTAAATAATTTCTTTTAAGTCCATTGCTATACAATGCATGCAAAATTACTTTGTCAATGCGCACAATTCGCATCGTATTTGGTTGTTGTCTATTAAATTGGGTGTGTTTGTTTAGGAATGGCCCCATCCGGATGGGGGATGGATTTTTCCCCATCCCATCCATTTTTCGGACTTGCACATCCCATCTCATTCAAAATACACATCTACTCCCTATTATATATCTACAAACCTATTTCACATAATTCAATATAAATCACATCAATTTTATCTTACATATAAATACATTTTATTTATCTCTTTTTCACATATATCATATATATTTTTAATTTATATCAATTAATATAAAATAAGAATTAATTTTAATTATATATTTTTTTACATATTATAATATTCTATTATATATATATTAATTATTAATATATAGACTATATATATGTAATTAATTAATATTATAAATATATTTAAATTTCATTTAAGATTATTATCTTGGAGTATAACAAGACCTCTACTATTATTAATTATTTGTGATTTAGAATTGAAAATATTTTTTATTATATATACATAATTTATCTAAAAAAATTATTAATTATCAAGGTTATTTTTTTTAAAAAATATTTATGTATTACAACAAAATATAATTAATATATAATCATTCAATCATTACTCTAGTAACTAACAATAATAAAATAATACATCATAATCTCCAAAAAGTATTGATTTGACATAAAGTTCCATTCACCCATACCACATCCAATTCAAACCAAACACAAATTTACTATTCACAGGATTTGCCCCATCCACTTTTTTTCTCCATCCGGATGTGCTCCATCCACCTTAAGACGTAAACAAACACTACCTAAGGGATTTATGTATTTTATCACATGAAATTAAATTAGGAATATATATACACTTACTGATATTATTAAATTTATAAATAAAAATTATAGTATAAAATATTATGATATCGATTAATATACCTAATGACATAAATTTATTAGAGAGGATTCTAGCTAACTCAGTAAGGTCTTATTTAGTTCGTTAGATAAGCTAAGATAAATTAAATTATCTTATTTTAATTTGATATTTGATTTAATGGACAAAGGCCCAAGATTAATAAAAAGCCAAATGATTAATCTTGTATGCACCAGTTACACGGTGAAACTCAAGGTCATTTTTTTAAAGTTACACAAAATACTACTGAAAAGTTACACATGTTATTACTGAAAAATGTATTTTTTATAGTGAAACTTTTCAATAATAATTTGTGCAACTTTTCAGTAATAAATTGTGTAACTTTTTAAAAATGAACTTGAGTTGCACTGTGTAACTGGTGCATGGTGCATAACTGGTGCACAGGAGACTTACTCAAACTAAATTTTAATTATCTTATAAATGGTAGATAATTTTATCTTAGGGAAGAGGTATGATAATAATCCATTGTATTTATCTTTACTAAAATACTCCTCTTATATTGGAAAGGAGAACCATAATTCATTTTATTATTTTATGATATACATGGCAAAATTGTCAATTGCATATCCTTTTATTATTAATCTTATAATCCAAACATTCAAGATGAAATTATCTTACATTACTAATTATCTTAATCCATCAATCCAAATATATTATTTAACTCACAAATAACAATCTTTAGATTATAATCTTGTATAATTTATTTTGAATTATTTATCTTGTCTATTGAACCAAATGAGCCCTGAATAGACAATTAAGATTCTCTTAATTAACATGTGAAGCAAACGAGCTCAATTTCATATATAATAGATGGATAATAATGATAATAAATAAATAAATTATGTGTTAGCTACCTACCTCATATGCATGTCTACATGGAAGAATGTATACAACATGTGCAATGATCTTTTTATTGTTGTGCATGTCGGTGTTATACAGCTGCACCACTAGATCTAATCTAATATATACGGTTTTCATAGAATTATTTATTTAAATAATTATATATACTAGACTCCACAATTTTGACATATGTACAATACATTTTTTTTACACATGAACAATCGAAATTATTTCCATAATTTTTAGCACAATATTTGATTAAAAAAATACTCCCTCCGTCCCAGAGGTGTTTTCACCTCTGGGATGGCACAACTTTTAAGAAAAAATAGAGTGTTGTGTAAAGTTATATTATTAAAATAATGAGATTAGTTGGATTGTGAGGATAAAGTTAAAGTAATAGTTTCTATTTATAGGATGTGAAAACAATTGTGGGATGGACGAAAAAGGAAAGTGTGAAAACAATTATGGGACGGAGGGAGTAGCATTTTATTAAAAATATAAATAAAGTAATAAGATAATTGGAATATTGTGGAGCCTAAATTTTAGTTTGAGAGGGTAACTTATTTCTCAAAAGAGTTAAATTAATTAAGGCTCCATTTGGTAGGGTACTGTAAAAAAAATTAATACGTAGTAGTAAGTTTTCAATTATAAAGTGAGAGATATGTGTTAAATTTTAGTGTTTGGTAGTTCATAATTAAAAGTAGATTATTTTTTTTATCTTTGTTTGATAAGGTGTAGTTGTTATGATTTAGTAATTATTTTTAATGATCTAATTTTTTTTATTTAAGGTTTGGTAGGAGATATATGTAGGGAGTAGGGTACAAGACTTCTTTGTTTGTACACTACTCAATTTCTAATATCATTCACTATTGAAAAAAGATTTCTAATACCATGGTTTTGGTAAGATACCAACTGCAACAGTAACAGTGAAAATTGTGATAAAATTATGTATTAGGACTTTCGACCCATGAATAGTAACGGGTCGGAAAGTTCTAATACTATCTACCAAACAACGTAGTTAAATAGTCAAACCCCCCTTGTATCACCTATTATCATCTACCAAACGCAGCCTAAGGATAAAAAGAGAGATTAACATTGATGGATGGAGGAGTATAAAAATTAAAAATTAATACTCTATTACTAAAATAGTGCTATGTCTGGAGTTAAATTTGAAAAGCATATTAATTAATCAATTATAAAAAATTTATTTGCTACAAATTTAAATTTAAAGTATGTTTGGTTTAAAAAAATAAAATTATTTATTTTGTCAAAACGTGCCAAATAGATAATTTTATCTTTTAAATAAAAAAAAAATCATTCTTTTTCGAGTACATGAGTTGAGTTACTAATTTTCGATTATTTACTGAATTTCATTTATAATTCTTGCAAACAATTACGAAAGTTGCTCTTTTTAACTCTAAAAGAAATATGCTTTAAATATCATGCTACCTTCTATTTCAATTCGTACTTTCCCATTTATTTTATTTTTCACATTTTTAATAAAATACTTAAAAATTAAAAAAATAAATTATTTTATTTTATTCTCATATACTCAAATTTTTTTAATTCATGTGTCATTTCTAACTGTGAATAAATACTAACAAATTAATAATCTCAAAATTAAATAATAAAGACAAAAACTTATATGAACTCGAGTTTGCGGTGAACTCGGGTTATCAATTATCACTGTTATGTGTATATACTGTTACTGTTATGTATATTCACTATCACTGTTATATATATACATTATCACTGTCAAAATATTAAGCGTATTTTTATAAATAATAGTGATAGTGATTATATATAATAGTGATACGAGTTCACTTGAATTGTCAATATTAAGACGTTTTCTTACCATTTTCAGAGATGACACCACTTCGGATGAGCTGAGGAATGGCCGCCACAAGGCGATAGGTAGCGTGCACCGCCGGCCAGAAGCCCGCCGCCTCGACGCCGCAGCTGCGCGCCACCTCGACGGCCCACGACGCCAGTAAATCCGCCACCACGCAAGCAACTCCGCCACCGTTTTCTCTCTCTTCATCTGCCATCATCTTCCGTATATACTCTTCAAGCACGCGTGGCATGTGCTCCTCCATGGCTCTCTGGATGGCGAAGAAATCTCGCGGCGCGCCGTCGTCTAAGCCGTCGGGGATAGAGTGGCAGAGAATCCCATCCTCCGGGTTGATGCGCGGCGAAATACGGCGGTGGATGAACTCCGGCGTGACGACGACCGGCTGGAAGGCGGCGAGGTTGGAGAGGACGGCGGCGAACTTGAGCATGGGGGTGACGTGACCTTGTGCTGGGTATGGGATTAGGATTATCTTCTTTTTGGGAGTCATTGTCTATCGCATGAGAAAGTTATTGATGTGTGTAAGAAATTAAACTAAAAAAACAAAAGAAAAGAAATGAAGAGGATGAGGGAGAATGGAGTGGGAGTGGGAGTGAGGTGAAATTGAGGACCATACATTACTATATATAGACATGCATGTATATGTATATTGAAGGAGATGGGAAAATAGAATATTATATATTATATTTTTATAGAAGGGAATTGTATTGGTCCACATAATATACATCCGATTCAAAATGGTCCCAAGCATTTTAATTTTGGTCTCATATTTTTTTTTTTTATAAAAATAGTTCCAAAATATTCGAATAATACGAAATTCATCTCATAACATTTAAAGCCATTTTAAAATTAACAGAGAAGTCACGTTCTTTGCACGTGCTCTGCTAAGTCAAAATATCACAAAATCAACACATAAAACACATACTTTGTGGAGATTTTGTGTTATTTTCACTTAATAATAGTATGTGTTTTCTATGTTGATTTTGTGTTAACAGTGCACGTGCAAAGAACTTTCTCCGTTAATTTTTACACCGTGTTAGATGATATGTGACGAATTTTGTATTATTCGAATCTTTTGGGACTATTTTTGTAAAGAAAAAAAGATATGGAACCAAAACTGAAATACTTGGGACTCTTTTGAATCGGTGGTGCGTGTTCTGCGGGACAAAAAATGCAATTCCCTCATTTTTATAGTGTTGAGATTTTTGTTTATTAATTTATAAGAATTTTATAGAATTTTTAATATCTTTATTTGATTTGTTAAGATTTTTTATTATTAGTATAAATGGACGTCTACTAATCATTGTAAGAAAAGTTGAATTTGAGATTGAATGAATTGGATTTTATCTTCTTTGTCTAGTGTTTTATTTATTGTTCTTTCAGTATTTATGTGTGAATCAACAGATTAATAATAATAACGTGAAAATCGTATTATCCGGTATTCATGGAAAAGAATCAACGGGTTAAATATGGTTGTATTCCCTTATTACTACGTCATATATAGAAAGTGAAGGTTTCATATACAAATAGTGCACGATATACTCACTCAAAGGTTGAAATTATTTATAATGAAAAGTGAGCACTGATTACACTAAAAAGTTTATATTGTTATTAGTATTCAGTGTAAATTTTTTAGTACAATAACCCACACTTTTCAGTATAATAATCTTAATTAGTGAGTGATTGCACCGTGGACCTGATGCTGGTCCATATGAGACTTATTCAATTAAAATAATAGCAATAGTCTTATATGCATCAGGTGAACTGTACAACTCAAATGTATATTTAAAAAGATATGCAAATTTTTGTTGTTTCTAAGTACATCATTTATATTAAAATCATTAAATCAAACTAACCTCTAATATATCAATGATGGTTAGGCATGGGTTCCTATCCATACCAAATTATGACTTTAAGAAAGTATACGATAGGAATTAATACTATCTAAAACTATATGCATGTATTTAATTTTTTTAAATGTCACATGTTACATACCCAACGACTTAGGACGAAATAGAATAGCTGATTAGGTAGTCAAAATTACACTATATATCTTTTATGATCATGAGCTCAAACCATTTTTAGCTGATAAAAAATATATTCAATGACTTAATAATACGCTATAAAATCACCTTTGCTTTTTTTTTTTTTTTAAAGGAGAAGAATTCAAGATGATTCATTACAAATAAATGAAATTAAGTAAAATCAAGCTAACTCTTCTATTCATAATGGAATCTAAAATTTAACATAAACTGATTAGTGTCTGTTTTGAAACACTAAAAACAGTTTTTAGAATAATTTTTCTGTGAAAGTAAAAGTTAATCTTTTTTGTAAATTTAATAACAATATGTACTCCCTCCGTCCACAGAAAATGGACTACCTTGGCAATTCACGGTTATTAAGAAAAAGTTGATGTTGATGTGTAAAAGTGAGTGTATTAGTATAAAAAAGTATTTAATTATTAAAAAAATACTTGATGTGATGTGTAAAAGTGAGTATATGTGTATAAAAAATAAAAATAATGATTGTAAGTATTCTATTTTAAGTAAGTAGACCATTTATTGTGGACGACCATTTAAGGCAAAGTGTACCATTTATTGTGGATGGAGGGAGTATTTAATATTGAATTTATTGAAAAAGTTGCGTATATATAATTTGATCTAATGTATATATACAGTAAATACATTGTACAATTCAAATTTATTGAAAACAAACTACACTTGTTATTACTAAAAACACACACACTTTGCTACGTGACATTAGTAAAACATATCAATTGGACTTGCGGAGTACATATCCTATTTAATTCGACTATATAAAATAGTTTATTAGTTAGACTGAAAAAGGAGGAAACTGTGAAGTCACTTTTAGGTAGATACCAACTAACAGAAAGTTATAATAATAATAATAATAATAATAATAATAATAATAATAATAATAAT
>JAPKLY010000250.1:610076-673681 GCA_026898435.1 Prunella vulgaris | reverse complement strand
AATAATAATAATAATAATAATAATAATAATAATAATAATAATAATAACAATTAACTCATAAATTACTTTTAAATCGATAAACATTAATTGTTAGAAGTTAAAATTTAGTTCACCAAATTTTTAAAATACTACAAGAATTATCTCCTTATATCTCCCTTAAATCGTTTTTAGAGAGAACCGAATCAGGATCATCTTCTCAAATGAGAAGCTCAATAGCCAGATGAGCTAATCCACATGGTTCATAAATTACTTATTTAATTTGGCATTGCCAGCCAAATTAACAAAAGATGTAATAAGTTCCACATCATAAATTGATTGATAAGACGGAAAAAAATTATATATTCTACTATGTATTATATGTATGTCATGCACTTAATTTTTTTTAAAATAAATTTTAATTAGTAATACTAAAAAAATCAGTAATACTCTAATTATACAAAATTTACAGTTCGATGTGTTACTATATATTTTTTAAAAAGTAAAATTTAAATTTAAAATTTTAAATATATAACATACACGTCTTGCATATTACTATTTGTGAAGAATGTTCTTGATAGATTAATTGACAACTAATTTTTTTGAAGTTTGTTAAGCATGGCCTACTGAAATTGATATATATATATATATATATATATATATATGTATGTGTGTATATTTATATGATGCACGCAATTCACATTGCCACATATAGTAATATTAAAGATAAGATCGTAAATGGGCTTAGCTAGTCGTTGTCTCCAATTGCTGCACTTAATTTGATGTTTTCACACTAGACATGTTAGAAAGGATATAATATATACACGTGTAATGTAAAAGAAAATTGAGTTCTAATGATGAGTATTAATCCTGAGAATGAAAGTTGAGTATTGATCCTAAAAGCTCAGCTGGTCCTGAAAAGCATGAGTTTGATACTGAATTTGAGTGCACTAATCATGACTCACTTTTTAAGTCTGAAAACACTGACTTCCTGAGTTCGCTGGTTTAGTGAAGGCTCAGGTTTCCTAAAAGCACCAGTTCTAAGTTACTTCATCCTGAGTTTTGAAAGACCGATTTTTTTAGTCATTTAAACTGAGTTGTTCTTTGAACCATCCTAAACCGACAGTTATGAATTGAATATTCATAACTAACTGAGACAGGGGAGAACGAAGGCGACCTCAATTTCAGTGACATAGTTGGTTATTTTTCAAGCCGTTGGGTGAATAATTCTGCTGAACTTTGATTAGTTATTCTTGGCAGTTGCAACCGTTGGTTGATTACAAATTTGTTACTTGGTTGGAGGATTAGGGTTTAAACATATATAAGTGTATTCAAACCAGAGGCAAGAGATTGAGAGAGATACACACATTCTTAGAGTGAGAAACATTGTATTCTGTAAACACTATTCTACGATTAGTAAAGTGAGGAACCACATCCCGTTGACGTAGATCAATTGATCGAACCACTTAAATCTCTTGTTTGATTTTCTTATTTTTCTGAAATTGTGTTCATCTGATTTTGAAGAAGAAATTCTTCATAGCTTGTGTTCTAGCTTTAATATCAGAAGCCTAGGTTGATTATATCACAACAATACGTATATTTTATATAATATCTTTTATAATAGTGCAATTCAGCATACGACACGTTTGAGGTGAAAATATTTTTACATATGATACGACATATATAAGTTCAGTTTAAACCAATCATGCTAAAGTTATTCTTTTTACCTTTTATAAATTTTAAAAGTTCAATCTTTTAAAAAATCTTATGCTCTTCTTATAACACTTCTTTATACAAAAGTTAACATGAGAACTGAGGTGCCCTTTATTTAGAAATTTCACATTCAGAATTAGGTCGAAAATAAAAGATATACACAACATTATTTTTCTCCTAAATAATATAGTTATTATTTTATTTAATTACTCTCTCATTCCTTCTTATAATTATCCTCCACAACCTATCTCCATATATCACAACTAACAACCTTCCTTTTATCTTTTTTTTTTATTAAAATTAAAGCTCAACACTAATTATATATGTAATCACTATTGAGAGAAATATTCATTCAACATATACAGCCGCAAAAAAGAGAAAATATATTCTCATTCTCATAAAAATTTAAAACAAATGCCTCCTGAATTCCTATTGATAGGAAAAAAACATAACTTTAAAAAAATCACAAACCTCGTCTTTAAAAACATTACTCAAATCATAAATGATAAAACTAACATGCTTAAAAAACCATTAGGTTATCGGAGTGGGCCTATTGAAGGAGTAGGCGCAAAGTCCTTTCAGTTGAAGTGAAAACCTCATCAGTAAATGAGCCGTAGAGGTCAGACCCAAGTAAATTTATCTACTAAATTAAAGTAAGAAATCCTTTTGTTTTGACTACAGATAGGTGTTTTTTAGCACCTCATAACTAATACAGGTGCCAGAAATTTTCCAAAATGCATATAGGTGTAAAAGTTTCCAAAAATGCCCCTGACATGTGGTTACTATTCATGGCTGGACAATAATTCATCGGAGCAATAATTTTCCGACAAGTAGCAATTGCACTATTGAACATATGGTTGTACTTTTGAATTGGTTATTGTACTTAAGATGTATTTCCGATCATGGACCTTTCTCCGATCAGTGTATTTTCGGCGATGCGCGTTTGTACTATTGTATATGCAAATGTACCATTATAAGTTTTGTAATTGTACCACAGTGTTTCAGATTGTACTGCTTCTTTGTTATACCCAACAAAATTAAAAGATTCACACTATACAGGAAATTCACTACATCGATGATCCAAAAAGATCTACAAGAATAAAAAAAAAATCAACGAAATGGGTATGATCACCATAAAAATCAGGTGCCCCTCATAAAAAAATCGACTACCCTCATCGACACCCACCGGGCACAAAGCTCGTCGACAACCACCACAACAGCCGCGGAGCTGCGACGACTGGGATGTTTGAGCAGCGGCGGCTTGTGTGGAGTTGCTGAGGCGTGGCGAAAATCGGAAAAAGAAAAGGCAGATCTGTGCTTAAAAAGTGGAAGAAAATGTTAACAAAATTAAATGTGGATAATAAAAAGTCAATACATACCGTATAAGCTGTAGTTCCGTCGATCTCTCCTCCGAGCGCCGCCTCTGCCGGATCCGTTCGCGTAGGCCAATCGAAGCTCGTCTCGCCTGGGTCGCCGTCCGCCTCCGCGCCTCTCCTTAAGCAGAAACGTGAATCGAGTGGTTTATGAAAATAAGTAAAAACGTGAATCGAGTTCACGATTTTGTAAAAAACATGAATATAATTCACGTTTCTTAAACGATTAATCAAGTTACCGTTACAGCCCGTTAATGACGTCAGGAAACGTGACTTAGGTTCACGTTTCCTGAATTATTATACCAACAAAACCAACACACACCCCCTGCCGTCATTATTGCTCTCACCACCCACCCAACAAAACCCCCTCTCTCCACCCCGTCCCAACGCCAATTATTTCTCCTCCCACACCACCCACCCCATTAGGCCATTACCCCCCCTAATATGAATAATGCAGTAAGTTCTATAGCTTTCGAGTTATTCATTTTAAAAAAATGTATTAATTAAGGTGAAATATATTATAAAATAGTGAAAAAAAATTATTATGCAAGTCTAATTCAATCCATCTTATTAAAAATTAAAATTAGTGAAATTATTGTATTATTCAAAAATATCATTTAGAATTAATTTATTTATCTATACATATATTTTAATTTTTTAATAATATAAAAATTATATTATTATTTATTAGATATATGGGGTGTGTATCACTATCTGCACATGACAACAAACTACTCATAAAAAATTGATTAGTAAGTGAATCAATAAGAATGTATTTCAATGATCCAAAAAATTAAACAAGTCAAACTCATATTTTTAATATAATTTTAATTAAAAAAATTAATTTATTTTGATGTAATCTTAGTAATAATGGCGGTGGTCAAAAAATGTGTCAGTAACGGCGTGATGAGAGTTTAAAAAACGTAAATTCAATTAACGTTTTTTCATAAAATTGTGAACTCTGATCACGTTTTTACTTATTTTCGTAAATGAATTGAAAATGACCTTAATTTGTAATCATGATTCAGTCAGAATTATTGCATCAATTTATTATGAGCTGCTTTATAAGTAAAATATTTCTTTTTTTGAAGATATTTTTTTAATAAAATTTGAGTAAGTTGTAATTTTAAATGTTTTCGTTCTCAGTTGTATTACAATTTGAACAAATATATTTTATTAAGGCAAAATGTGAACTACGATCAGACTTAAGCTAGATATCTGTTAACAATTAAAGGAGGTTATGAAACCAGGGGAGCTAGCTCACCTGTCCACCAGGCTCCTCACTTGAGTGAGTGATCTGGGTTCGATTCCCTTTGGGAACGAATTAGGAGGGAGATATAAGGATGGACTTGGAGATTGTTGGGGTGTAAGGAGACTTGGTGAACTAACTTCTAACTACTAACAACTAACATTTACCGATAAAAAAAAAAAATTAACGGAGGTTATGAGAAGGGAAAATTACAAAATTGACAAAAATTACAAATTAATTTTGTGCAGAAAAAAATACAGATATTGTGAACCAATTTATAAATATAATCACTTTTTCAAATAAATAGCTAAGTCACCTTTATAAGAATTGTTTGTAAAATGTGAATGCAATTCACGTTTTTACCTACTTTAGAAACACCATTGAATATTACCATAAATTCATAAACGAAGTTAGAAAATGTAATAATTAAAAAAAAAAAAACCCATGTACTGTGTTTTTATTTGTGCAACTAAATTCAAAATCATGACGTCCCCTTTGACCTTTTCTAAACTAGCTTCGTTGTTCGAATCATGCACATGCATCGATTATTCTTGGAAAAAATATAAAATGATTCACAAAATTAATATTAATTACAAATTGATTCTGTGCAGAAAAAAATATGCTTCTGTGCTGAGAAAAATATATTTCTGTATAAATATTGTGAACTAATTTATAAATATAGTGACTTTTTTAAACCAATATTTAAATCACCCATTATTCTTTGACACTTTGGTGTTTGTTCTAATACAAAATTGATTTAATCCTGCAATTTTGGCTAATTTCCAACCAATTATGTCCTTTGATATAAATATTCTTGCTTAACCAAGTATCAATTTACCTAGTCATAATTATATATCATGTCTTGTAAATTTATTATATATTTATTTTAAAATTAATTTTTATTATATTAAATATTTAGTTAAGTGTTAAGAATTTTAGTAGATGTATAAAAAATTAAAGGTTAGGGGTACTCTAATATTTTTAATGAATATTAATAATAATTATTTTTTAATTATTCCTATTATTCATATTTTATATAAGAAATATAACTTGCAATATATGAAGTTTCATATGTCAATTTAAAATTTTTTTTACTTAAAATATCAGATATTTAACAAAGAATATTAAAATTAGATTTATAAACTTGAACTTAATTCATATTATGAATCATTTGAATATGAACTTACGCTGTAAATGGCTTTTAAATTAGAAACACATAGTAAAATCTGATAACAATAGTATAGTATGAAATACAATAGAATTGAATTTGTTATGGATATTTCAAATAATTATGTCTTATCTAAAAATCTGAACTTAGAGAAGGATGTAAAATTAATTCATTTATTTAATTTTTTTAACACCCTCTTCGTTATTGTTGAACTCTCAACTATCTCTCTTCGAGGATGCCTAATGAATGGATAATTTAATATGAGTAGAATTGTTTTTAGCGGAAACTGAACCTAGATTACTGGGTAAGTATAAATTTTGATACCATTTAAAAATTTATCTCATTTAAAAATTTGAACTTATAAAACATCTATATAACTAATTATTTTATTTCCCATTTTCCTTAACAATATGATCTATTTTGCATTTGCAAGCAGAATAAGAAAAGTTTTCACCCACGTAACTAAGCAAGCATACAGTTGCATGGTTTTAAATATTATATTTATTATATAATTTAGTTGGTGTCACATGATTAAATAAATGTATATTAACTGTTGTAATTCAGCAAAACAAAAAATAAAATAAATATAAAATTTGGCAATTCAATTTATAACAAGTGACTACATTTAGGAGAGTATTAAAGCAGAGTATTTCATTATGATAATCTGCTTATAAATGAATTGAATCTTGCAAAATATATCATCAGATATATAAAAAATTTATCTAACTCAAAGCTCGTCAGCCTCATAATCAATAAATTATATCTATATTGTAATGTCCATATAATATACTCCTCCCATTCCATACCAATTTGCATCGATGAGAGTGCACGTGATTTAAAAAAAATGTATTTTTTAAATAAAATAGTGATATATGAATAAATATGTGTATAGTTTTGTGAGTGTGCACGTAAATCAATTTTTTTTTTAAATAATATGCAAATTGATACGAGACAATCCAAAATAAAATGTGTGCAAATTGATTTGGGACGGGGGAGTACTTATCCAGGCCCGTTCTTTGGCAAGTGTACCTAGTGACATATCATAGGGCCCCAAAAATTCAGGGGCCCAATTTTAAATTTTTTATTAATATAAATAAATCTTATTATAATTATAAAATTACGAAGAAAACGCAAATAAAAATTCAAAAAGAAAAAAAGCAAAGATATTTTTTTGGGAAAAATTGGAAAGAAGACAAATCTTAAATTTTGAAAATCAAATTTCAAAATGGACTAAAATTTTTAAATGGACAAAAATTGGGCCCCTAAGTTAAACAAATCTAAAAAAATCGGAAATATATTATGAAAATGAACTAAAATTTCAACCAAAAAATTCAAAAATCGTAAATTTTTCACCTAGATCAGAATAAAAAAAATGCATAAAATTTTAAAAAAGATAAGAATATAAGGAATGAGATTGAAGGATGAGAAAAAATAAATTTAATATTTTACCTTTTACATTCTTATTTTTTCAGATCTATAGTATAAAATGAAATCAATCGATCAGCGTGTACCGAGAAAAGAAATGATGAGAAGAAAAAGATTTGATTAAATTCATTATGTGAGGGGTGCAGACGTGGGGAGAGAGAGGGGTGAGGGGGTTGGACGTGGGGTGAGGGGTGGAGGGCGGGGTGAAGAAAAGAGATGGGAGAGAAATGGTGGGTGTGTGCTGAAAAAAAAAGTAAAGAAAATTAAAAAATTTAAATATAGGTAAAAATAATATTTAGTTGAAAGTGTACTATTTTTTAAAGATTGTATTTATTTTATGTGTACTATAAATAAATATGAATGTATATAATCCGAGTTAAAATTTGAGGCCTCATTTTATAAAATAGCACAGGACCTTTATATTTTTTGGGACGGACCTGTATTTATCTAAAATATATATATCACGATAGCTAGACATATATAAAAATATGAAAACACAAAATTAAGTTATTTTGAAAATCAAACAAAGGATACATTATTAGGCTAGCTATTAGTTGAAAATCAAACAAAGGATACATTATTAGGCTAGCTATTAGCTTACTTAGCGATATAAAGTGGGTATCTAATATGACGCGTGAGCCGTGAATTATTATTATAAAAAGGATATTATTATGATGCTTTACATATTGGTTAAAAAAAATTACTATATTTATAAATTAGTTCATAAAAATTTGTATGGAAGAATTTTTTTTTCTTTTTTTTTGCACATAAATTAGTTTGTAATTTGTGCGAATTTTTGTACTATTTTATACTTTTTATTATTATTATTAATTTATAGAAAAAAATCTAAATATAAAGATGTTATGTATGGTCACACGTAATAAATATAAATATAAAAAATTTAGAAGAAAAATCAACAAATTCGTCCAATAATCCGATAACACCTAGGACACGTGTAAGGAATCTAATTGCCTAAGCTCAATAATGTTGTATAATGACACGATTTTCCTCATTAATTAATACATTTTTGGCGCTTGTTGAATTCTCCACCGACCTCCGCCTTTTCACGCGGTGTCGCCGCCCTCAGAAATTCCTTCCGCCCTACGCAACCACCCCACCTCCCCCCTATATATACATACATATATACCTAAACATTTTGATATCATCATATTTTCCTTTTCTTACTCAATTCATTCTCTCTCTTGAATTATTGTTCCTCTCTCTCTATCTACTACACGTCATCATGAGTCAGAATCAAGGTACTCTTTTTTTAAAAAATGAATTTCTTGAAATTAGTTTCGAGTTTTGATTTTGCTAATTAATAGTTTGTTACGTTTGTGATGCAGCAACATATCCGCCGCCAGCCACCGCGTACCCGGCGGAGCCGCAGGGTGGTCACATGGCCCCACCGGCGCCGGAAGGTTATCCGGTGAAAGATGGGCCACAGGGTGAGGCTGCGCCGGTCACCACCCAATCAAGAGGCGATGGCTTCTGGAAAGGATGGTTAGTGGTCTTTTTCCTAGTTTTATTTTTATTTACGATTTAATTTGTACTCCTCGTTCAATTTTATTTAGACATAATTTTATTTTATTTTAAAAAGAAAATTACTACTTAATTTATAAACCACTTTTAATTTACGTTTTATATACTTGTTTTTGTTTAATTCGTACAAAAAAACTTAGTAAAATTAAAAAATTAATATGTAATTATAATATATAAATCTTATATCCATATTAATTAGCAGATCATAATAAATGCTACTTATTAAGGAGTATATCGAAAAAGAACAAAATAAAATGAGTAAGTCATCAGTTACATGTGCAACTTGTGTTCATTTTTTAAAAGTTACACAATTTATTACTGAAAAGTTACATAAATTATTATTGAAAAGTTATATTATGAAAGATATATTTTTCAGTAATAATATGTGTAACTTCTCAATAATATTTTGTGTAATTTTTAAAAAATAAACTTAAGTTGCACCGTATAATGGGTGGAACCCTCGACTAATCTTAATAAAATTGCATTAGCATTGATAGTTTGACTAATAAAAGAACTCCTCTTTAAAAAAAAAAAATGGGACAACTAAAGAGAAATAATAATGAAGCATTATGTGAAAAAAATAGTGGGCCAGGAGCCAAAATGCATTTGGATAGAGATGAAGAATATCAATTCAAAATTCAACTAATAAATACCGACTTTAGGCAGAAACTTATAAAAATCAACGACTGATTTGTAATTTTCAAATAATAGCATTAATTTTTTTTTATCAATAATAGTATTAATTGTTGGTTATTAAGTGACAGTAGTGTTGCATGGTTCGTAAATTTTAGACCATTCCAAAAATAATATGGATGATAAACTTTGGCGACTATAAATTGCATTTGTATTTTATAAAATTCTTTTATAATATTCATTATTCTTTATTGAAAAATATTATATATTTAATAGTGATACGATATGCTTAAAACAACTAATATCATTCGAATTTAGAAATGTTTTCTCATATTTTATATTTGTTATGGTTGCAGTTGTGCTGCCCTTTGTTGTTGCTGTGTGTTGGACGCTTGTTTCTAAGGAATTTATATACGTAAAGTCCAATTTGTATTGTGTATGTATATTAATTATTGGATTTATTTTGTGTATGCATTAATTAAATTGTATTGAATTTTATTATTGTTTGCCCTTGTAACACCTCGTTTGTTTCTCATTTTTCATATTTATCGTTTAATTTTATTTATTTCTTGTGTAATTTCAGGCAGTATGTAATTTTCAAAGAGAAAAGTTGTGTGCAGTAATAATTAATAAATAATTTCTGTCGAAAGATGAAGAATAGCCAAAATTATATTATAAATATTTTGAAATATGTTTAAACTCAAAATCTACAAATAAGTTTTTCCAAAGAGTAAAATAAATTTAGATAGAAACATTAAAAAATAGCTAAAACGAACTAAGTGGTTTTTTTTTTTTATGATAATTGACAGGAATAATGAAGTTTGCCTTTTTCTAGTGATATTTTTTTGATAAATAACAATAATAATATTATTATTAATTAATAATATTAATATATGTTACGTACCTTCCAAAAAAAGTATGTTAGCAGTTAGGTACGAAATAAATCAAATATATTGAGCTAATATTCGGTTTCGTCGTTAGAGTCCTAAATTTTCTAATTAAGAAAAGTATAATTCATAGATAGGATGCCTAATTAATATTGTTCAAGTCCATATAATAATACTCTCATTTAATTGCTAGAGTTTTTAAAATTGGGTAAATTGTTTTTAAGTGAAAACTAGAATTTATTTGTCAAAAGAGAATTAGATGGTTCTTGAATATACTGAGATTTTGTTTTACACTTGCATAAAATTTATCAATTAGACATACATATTTTGGAATTTTGATATAGGGAATATAAATATAGAAAATCTAGACTAAGACGAAGGAATTATTTTCACACTTCATAAATGAAAATTTACTATTTTAACTTTATTCTCACTTGACATATTTACAAAAAAATATTATTATTTTTACGTTCAATCCAATTAATTTTATTATTTTAATAATATAATTTTATATATCATCCTATTTTTCCTGCACTCCTAAAAATTAAAAGGCCAGTACTATCCATCCACTCATACAAGGCCAGTACTAAGGTCCATACGCTCTTTTGGGTTTTGGGTCTCAATTTTTCAAGGCCCAACTTATTTGAACAAGCCTCTTTAGTAAATATACTATTTAGATTATGACATTATCCATTAATGGGACATTTGGATAAAATTAACAAATAATTATTTTGCAGTGTCCATTTGGTTTAAAAATCAAATATGTGCTGACTAAAAAGTCCTAATCATTTATTTCAGTTAATTTTGATTGGGCAACATTAAGAGCCCATGTTTGGTTAATAATATAGAGGGTCTTAATCAGCCAAAGTCAATCAAAAGGAGATAGCAATGAGGTAGATTGGGGCGGATTCTACGAGATTCAGAGAAAATAATTTACACTCACAAAAGTCAATTGATTACACTTTTTATATTTTATTACTATCTCCGTCCATGAAAAATGTGCTCATTGTTTACACGTAGTTTAATTCAATATGTCGAAAAGTATTACAGGATATTGTGAGGGCCGTTTATAAATATAATGATTATTTATGAAAAGTATATCATATGTACTTTTCAAAGATATTCTCTTTAATCATAACAGACCTCACAATATTCCGTAATACGTACCCTCCGATATATTAAATCAAACCACGTACAAATATATGAGCGCATATTTCGTGTAAGCAGAGAGTATTTAACTTCACGTTCACATGCTCTATCGTAAATTATATGGTTTATCCCATATGAAAAATAAGTTGGTATAAGGGGATTTTTTTTTTATTATTATTATTGTCAAAGCTTAGAGTCTGTTATGATCTTTGATGTTAAGTGTGACTACTCCTTAACCTTGTAGATGCTTTTGCTGTCATTTTAACTATTTTCTTTGTAGGAATGTATTGTACTCTCTCTTTGAAATGATAATTCTTTTTTCGAAATATTCTGAGTTAATTGCAAAGTTGTCGAATCACACACATATTAAAAATTATGCAACCTAGAATTAAAAGAGTAGGTAGAGAAGACATCTACAAGACAAATTGACACTTTTAAGTTTTAACCACTTATTTTTATTCACTCATACATTATTTAAAGAAGAAAATAAATAATTATGTTTTTTATATTTATATATAGAGTAGTTGGATAATTTTCTATTTCCTATCCAAAAGGCATCCCAATTCCCAAGTACTAAGAACCATGCCAAGCGCACATATATATATATATATATATATACAAATTAAGTATGGGAAGAACCTATTGCCATATTCCTATTTTTATATTTTAATTATTAATGGTAAAAATGATAGACAAGAACTTGTATATGCTCAGGTTGATTGTGAATCTAGGTATAATCCATTAATTAAAAAATAAACGTGTCATATTTGGGCAATACCGAAAAATCATACATATTTGATGGAATTTCGTTCAATTAACCCTATTATTATTGATTCGAGTTGGTCACTTAGTTTCGTATGCACCACTTGTATTAAAAGATGAAATACAATTCTAATTTTATTTAAAATGTGCATATTAATATAATGAAAACATGACATTAAATTTAACTTTAACACGTGAAATATAATATTATATTTAATTGAACTAAAACGTGAAATTGTTTTTAATTAAAATGTACAAATTCATGCTATGTTTTTTTTTTCTTTTCTAAAAATAACAATTTCAACTCCATGACTATGACCATGATATTCGTACAATATCGTCTACTTTTATAGAGTAATATTAATTTATTAAAGCTAGTAGTACAATTTATGATCCATAGTACCTTATAGCAGTAATTATGAAAAAAAAAAAAAAAAAAAAAAAAAAAAAAAAAAAAATATATATATATATGATCCATAGTTAAATATATAATTCAAGATATTATACTGGGTGTTTTTGTTGGTGTGCCGACCTTCTATAGACGATATATGAAAATGCACTGTTTAATTACTTCCAACTAAAACATTACTCCCTCCGTCCAAACTCTTTTTTCCACAATTTCTATTTTGGGATGTTTCAATTATTTTTTTCTATCTTAAAAAAATAATAATTTACACCCATAAAAATCAATAAAATATATTTTTTATATTTTATTAATTAATTTTATACTCATATATTTTATTTTTTCTAAATCTGTGTGCCAAACGAAGGAAGTATTAAATTAAAAAGAATAGATAAATAAGAGTGGTATCAATTTCATATGTCCAATAATTTAAAATGTCAAAGACCAGACAAAACAACAGCCACGAAACCCAATGTAGACCCAAATCGGACAACATTAACTGATAACCACAAGATCATCCAAATTTGTGTGCTTTATCTTAGGCTTTGTTTGGCTGGATAGAAACCCTTACCTAAATGAAATTGTGAAGTGATAGAATTATGGTTTGTTCTTTATTCAAAAATATTACTCTCTCTGTCCCAAGATAAACTTCACACTTTTCTTATATGGAAGTCTCAACTCTTTCTTCACACCCAAAAAAGGAAACAACTCACACTCACAAAAGTCAATAAAATATATTTTTTTATATTTTATTATTAATTTCGCACTCACATATTTCACTTTTCTTAATATGCGTGAATCCACCTATGAAGAAAATGTTGGGACGGAGGGAGTAATTATATTCATTTCGACAAAGATAATTATTCCCATCAAGCATAATTCTTTCCTTTTCTGAAAAATAGTTGGTTATCCATATATCTATTTCATGCGACCAAATGAAGCCTATACAAAATAATTTAATATTTAAATAAATAAATACTTTATTAAAAAATTATAGACAATAATTCCATACTCTCACATGCACTCCAACACTACAAACAAGCCTCTTTTTCATAGTCCCACCTCCGATAACTCCAAAATAATTTCCCCCCACCCCCAAATTATTGATTCATCATAAAAGAAAATAAAAATTTACTACACTCAAGGATTAAAATTTCGCAAAATTTCACCAAAATTTCGCCGAAATTTCGGAAATTTGAAGGTACCGATATGGAAATTCACTTGAACGATTATTTTTTCAAAATTTCGGTCAAATTTCGGGAAATTTCGATATCGGTCCAGGGTAATTCAAAATGTGCAGATTATCGAGAAATATCGTGGAAATTTCGGTAATTTATCGGTCAAAATTTCGGAAATTTTTGGGAAATTTCGGGAAATTTCCGGAATTTTTTTTTCTCTAATTTGATGACTTGGTACCATTATTGCTTAGACCAAGATGGTCTTTCTTCTTTTACATTTGAGGCTCATAGGACATCATTTTGGTATTAGTTGTGTAATATTCAATAATTATGAACAATTGTTGTATCGTTTTATATGTCTTACGTATGTTTTCTTGATATGTTTGTTGTAAGATTCTCATTTTATTGAGATTTTAAGTTCAATTAATGTATTAAGACTAGTAATAATATTGTCTAAAATTTCATGTTAAATTTCCATCATTTTAATGAAATTTCCGTGAATTTTCTATTTTTTACCGATATCGATATTTTATATCGATATTTCCATCGATATATCCATAAATTCAGGGTACCGATATTTCCGTCGATACCGATATTTTCATCCTTGACTACACTCTCACCTCATAATTTCAACACTCTTTCGTTTCTTTTTCACTCCGTCACGGATCTTTTTCCGAAAGACCTGGGCACACAGATTAAGAAAAAAGTAAAGTATTTGTGTATGAATTTAATTAATAAAATATAAAAAGTGTACTTTATTGACTTTTATGAGTATAAATTATTCTTTTTAAGGTAGAAAAAAATAGTTGGGATGTCCCAAAATGAAAAGAGGGGAAAAAAGAGTTGGAACGGAAGGAGTATATTGTAAGGTTGGCTATATTGGGTGAAAAAAAAAGAACAAAACGATATTCGTATTAAGAATGAGTAAATTTCATATGCATCAAGTGCATGATATATTTGTTTAACAGTTGAAACGGTTTTATTTTTAAAAATATGAGTTTATTATACTGAAAAGTATGAGTTGATTATACTAAAAAAATTATATTGAAAATCGATAGCATCGTAAACATTTTAGTGTAAAAATGTATACTCCCTCTGTCCCGTAGGAATTTACACCCTATGGGACGGCATATTTTTTAAGGAAAGTGTATTTTATATGTAAAGCAACGATATATGGGTAAATATGTGTATAAGTTTGTAAGTGTGCACGTAAATCAATATTTCCTTATTCGGTAGTGTGCAAATTTGTGTGGGACGTCCAAATAAGAAAAATGTGCAAATTCTTACAAGACAGTTGGAGTATTTTTCAGTGTAAACAGTCTCAACTGGTGATTGATGAAGTTAAACTCTCCTTCTTGTCTTGAATTTTATGGTGGTTGATGAAGTTAAACTCTCCCGACATAAACAATGTAGAACATGGTTAGTTAACTCAAGGGTTGTGATTTTTAATTTCTAGTAAATGATTATTGTTAAGAAGGTTCATTGTCACTAACTATGGTTAATTTAGACACAAGAGAAACTTAACTTATGTGAGAAAATCTAAATGACATGCAAAAACGAATTAGAAAAGGTATTGTCCATTGTTATATGCTTAAAATAACCAAATTTAACCCCTATTGCACAAACCCCACACACAATAATTACTTCATCATTAAATTCTTGATAAATCAGAGGAGAGAGAAAGAGGAGAGAGAGAGTCACCCCTGCAATCATTTCTGTGTCTCTGCATCATCAGCCTCACCATCTTTTTGTCAACTTCTGATTTGAACATTTTCCCCCAAAAGTAGACTTCCTTTTGATTCCCCCCTATTCTATAGTAATAGTACACCCACCATGCTCCACCCCCTACTCCACAACCACCCCCCCTCCACCTCCTCCTCCGCCTCCATGTCCTCCGCCGGCAAACGCCCCGTTGACCTTTCCTCCGCCACCACCTCCGACCCCGTCAAGCGCCGCCGCTCCAATGAATACGATGATGTCGAGGAGGATGACCCTCCGCCTCCACCGCCGCCGGACCTCCACCCCGCCCCTGTACCCGCCTCCCAAGACTCCGACTCCGACTCCACTGGCTTACGCCTCCTCGGCCTCCTGCTACAATGCGCCGAGTGCGTAGCGGTGGACAATCTCGACGACGCCGGTCAACTCCTCCCAGAAATCGCCGAGCTCTCCTCCCCCTTCGGCTCCTCCGCCCAGCGCGTCGGCGCGTACTTCGCAGACGCCCTCTCCGCCCGCATCATCAGCTCATACCTAGGTACCTACTCCCCCCTCTCACCCCCTTCCAAATCGCACCACCAGAAACTCCTCAACGCCCTGCAAATCTACAATTCCGTCACTCCTCTGATCAAATTCTCCCACTTCACGGCGAACCAGGCCATCCAGCAGGCGCTCGACGGCGCCGATCACGTCCACGTCATCGATCTCGACATCATGCAGGGCCTCCAATGGCCAGGATTGTTCCACATCCTCGCCTCCAAAACGCGCAAGGTCAAGTCGTTTCGAATCACCGGCCTCGGCCCCTCCGCCGACCTTCTCACCTCAACCGGCAAACGCCTCGCCGAATTCGCCGCCGCGCTGAACATCCCCTTCCAATTCCAACCGCTCGTCGGAAAAATCGGAAACCTAAATGACCTAAATCAATTAGACATCAAATTGGGGGAAACCGTGGTGGTGCACTGGATGCACCATTGCCTGTACGACATTACCGGCAGCGACATCGGAGCTCTGAGATTGCTAACCCTAATCCGGCCGAAGCTTATCACCATCGTCGAACAGGATCTGAGCCACGGCGGCAGCTTCTTAGGCCGATTCGTGGAGGCATTGCATTATTACTCTGCTCTGTTCGACGCGTTAGGCGATGGATTAGGAGCGGAGAGCATGGAGCGGCACACGGCGGAGCAGCAGCTGTTCGGCTGTGAGATTAGGAACATTGTGGCCGTCGGAGGGCCGAAACGGACCGGCGAGGTGAAGGTGGATAGGTGGGGGGATGAGCTTGTCCGGGTCGGGTTTAGGCCCGTTTCGTTGGCGGGTAATCCGGCCGCGCAAGCTAGTCTGTTGCTTGGGATGTTTCCATGGCAGGGGTATACGTTGGTGGAGGAGAATGGGTGCTTGAAACTGGGGTGGAAGGATTTATCATTGCTCACTGCATCGGCTTGGCAGCCATTGGAGTAGCTTGATGAGTTGCAGAGATTGAGAGTGGGATTGAAAATCGATTGAATTTCGATTTGGGAGGTGTGGATTGATCGGAGGAAGGGGGATTGGATCACAAGTTGGATTTTGTATACATTTTATTTGTTCATTTTGATACATTTTTTTCACAATGAATAAGGAATAGAAGCAATTTATGATCTTCAATTTGGTAATCTTAGAGTAATTTGAAATATAAGAAAATTGAAAATTAATGAATTTCAAAAGTTTTGAATTTTAAATTATGGTGGGTATTGTGTGAAAATTAATAATGATAAACTTATCATGAAATTGTTTTAAAGTATTAAATATTTTGTTAAGTGTATAAAAATATTCATAAGGTGTATCAAAAGTTGAGGTCAATAAAATCTATAACAATTATAAACTGACCCCAATTTTTGATATATGTGATGAAATTTTTGATTCACTTTAAATGTTTGATACTTTAAAACTGGTATATAAACTTATCCTAAATTATTTTCATACAAAATTTTATCTTTTTTGTTAAATATTTGAATTTCTCTAATTTTAATTTATAATCAAAGCTAAGTATTTAAAATACATTGCTTAAATATTTTACCCAAACAAATGAGATGAATTTAGAATGTGAATTTAAATCTATAGTCCAAATTCATCGGTCCAAAAACAATCTTAATTTTTTTGTGTTGGTAGATCTCCTCAAGAGTGGAGTATTTTCTTATTTTACATACTCTTAAAAAAATATACACACTCAGGGCACTTGATTCAAATACTTCAATTCAATGGTAATGAGAATGAAATTTTATTTTTCTCCTTTACCCTTACATATGTTGAATAAGAGTTTATGTTCGAGATTACATCATTAATGTTGTGCTCTAAATTTGGAAAAGTTGACAAAAAAATAATATTATTGGTTGTGGTATGGGAAATTGATTGAGGATGATGATTATAAAGTGAGATGGAGGTAATCAAATGGAGGTAATGATTACCTTATTTAGGAGAAAAAATAATGATATGTACCTCATTTATTCTCATTACATATAATAATTACTATGTGTATATCACATTCTCGTTACCATTGAAGAATTTTTTTATCAAGCGCCCCTTAGATTATTTTGTACAATTTTCTCTATTTAAAAAATTATACTTCTGTGTAAAAATTATGAATCAATTTATAAATATAACCATTTTTTGAATTAATACGCAAATGCACTTTTATTTTAAAGAAATAATGTGATTTTATCTCATTAAAGAATATCTTATACTCCCTCCGTACACGATAAATGGTCCACGTTGCTTTAAACGGTCGTCCACAATAAATAGTCAACTTACCTAAAATGGAAAAATCACAATTATTATTTTCATTTTTTTATACACATATACTCACTTTTACACGTCACATTAAATATTTTTTTTATACTAATACACTCACTTTTACTTATAACATCAACCTTTTTTTAATAACCGCGCATTGCTAAGGTAGACCAATTTTTATGGGCGGAGGGAGTATTGACATTAATTATTACTCCACTATTTTTATTTTACATTATGAATTATCCTACATCACATAATATATTATGGGAAATTGCCTATGGGGTGCACAAGAACTAGTTTTTTTGCTCTAAGCACACACCAAAAATTTTATTTACTATTAGCACACTACACTTATGATTACCAATTCATCTGGACCTCATGACCCACCCACAACTCATTACTCACCCCTCCAATTTACTTACTGTCCACCTATACATATTATCTAGTCACTTGTACATTTGAACTTCACCAATACATACTCTAGAATTCTAAAACCAAATGCCAATAGACGTCACTTGTACATTTTTAACAACACTTGTGCAAGTTATGAGTGGTAAAATCTTGTTGGATAATATCCCTCATTTCGGTATAGATTTCACACTTTTAGATAACATACGAATCAAGAAAAATAGATTATGTGAATATAAAATTAAATAATAAAATATAAAAAATACTACTATAACTCCTCTTATAATTGTACAGCTCAACCTAATGTTTGTGAAATGAGACAAACTTAAATTATTTAGATTAGATAGTGGAGTTGGTCAACCTAACTTGCACGTGCATTCTTAAATACGTAAAAAATTGGCATTGATTCCATATTACAATTTGATTCTTATGTTGTGTTTGATTATTTTTAAATTTTAATACAAATATTATGCATGTAATGAGGAGAGTTCATCGGTGGGCACAATGTGACAAAACAAAATCCATTGAAACCGAACAAAGTAATCTTTGAAAAAAAAAAAAAGTTAATGCACAGACAGCAATGATTACAGAAGGAACAACATAGTTCTTGTTTTGATTCCCTTGTAATAAAAAAAAAAAAAGAGAAAGAAAATCAATTTCCTGACTATTATTGAAGACCAAAACCCAAACCAAAACTGCAACAAATTACAAGCTAATAAAAATTGCAAAATAAATAAAAATAAGAGATTCAAATGGGAGGTTAAGTCGAGGCCTGAAGAACACCTTAATACCTTTTCCCAAGAAAAATGCCAATGATGGCAGAAACAAGAGCCACACCCATAATGAATTTAAAGTTCAAAGCTGGAGATGCATGAACCTGTGTGTCTTGGGTCACTGATTGAGCTGAAGTTCCCTCTGACTTCTTCTTGCTCCTCCTTTTAGGAGTGGATGACAGAGAGTCGATCTCCCGCGATCTTATCGTCTCGTCCTTGTGTTCAGAAGTAGCACCTCCAATGTCCTGCATTGTAGTCAAGAAATCAAAGATTATAATGTGTGAAATGAGCTTAACCCTGTCTGGGATTAGGCAGTTTAATGTGTTTTTCTTAAGTAACATACTCCCTCCGCCCCACTATAAATTTCTTGTTTTCCTTTTTTGGATGTCCCACAATAAGTTTCTCGTTTCATAAAAAACAACAACAACACTTCATATATAATAATAAATAAATACACTTTCTTAAACAAAACAACTAAAAGAAAGGAAAATTTTAAAGAGGGAGGGAGGGAGTATATCTTAAGACGGATAATATTACAAGTTTCCACAAATTACAAAAAGTGTAGATATTGAAAAGGTTCTATTTCGAGATTATAGAGCTAATGGTTTTGGAATGAATGAGGAATTTGTGGAATCGAATATCCAATCTAGATTCACATAACCTTCAACACAAGACAATTGTTTATCATGTCAATGATCCAGTAGTAATAGTTGATCAGGTGAATTGTTTATGCACTCGATAAATTTTCAGTGAAAATGTATGAGGAAGAAAAAAAAAGGAACTCATAAAACAAAAATTTAAAAGCATACACACAAGACAATTGTTTATCATGTCAATGATCCGGTGAATTGTTTATGCATTCGATAAATTTTGAGTGAAAATGATATGAGGAAGAAAAAGGAACTCATAAAACAAAAATTTAAAAGCATGCACACTGATGATTTTTGTTATATTCTTCATAATTTTTCAATTTGTTATTATGTATTTGTATCTTTGGGGGTTTAGTGAATCAGGAAAACAACATGTAAAGAATAAAATGAACCTTTTCTTTGGATTTAGAATCAGCTAGTTGCAACTTTTGCTCTAGATCTTTCACTTGGCTCTCCAAGAGAAGGACTTCTTTCTTCTTAGCTTCAAGTTCTTCAGACGAATGTTTCAATGCAGCTTCTTGTTCCAAGCCCTTTTGGGATACCAACTCTTTCTGTTGTCAAGCAAACAAAAACTCAGAACTAAATTCAATTTTTTTTAGGCAAAGTTCTTACGATCAAAGGAAAATGATTTTCTTTTCAGCAAGCTTACAGATAAATTTTTACTACATTTCATGAGTTTCAGTTTTATGTCAAACAAGTCATAATATCTGTCTGAAATAGTACGACTCACCTCTTCTTTCAACCGAGCGTCTGCAGTTGCTAACTGTTCCTCAATCGCCTTCAGATGATTTTGCAGCTCAAATTTATCGCCAACTTCAGAGTTGAGTGCTTCCAACTTACCTTTCAAGGCATCTTCATTTGACTTTTGTTCTTTCAACTGCTCTTCAAGATGTAATATCATGGCTTGAAGATCTTTTTTAGAACTTTGAAACGTCTCATTAAGCATAGTGTTCTCTTCCATTACAGAAGATATCTGAAAGTTGAAAATGATCAAATATATCAACATTTGAGTAAAACAAGGATAGAAAACTCGTAATAAGGACATACATATTTGTGAAATACAGCGGTGTAAATTACTGACCTGGGATTGTAGCTTTTCGCCTTCGGAAGCAAGCCGCAGGGTCAGCTCCTCTATCTCCTTTCTGCCAGCACCTAATTCCTTTACTGCATCATCTTTCTCTGATGAAACAGTGGACCATTTCATCTGCAATTCATTGAGCTCAGATTTATACAAAGCCAGGTCCTCAGTGAGTTTTGAGTTTGCTTCAGCTAGAGCTTCAGTCTCCCTCTTAAACTGGCTAGAGCTTCCTTCCAATTCGCTCTCAAGATTCTTAGATCTCGACAAAATACTGTCAAATTCTAGTTCGCGGCTTTTAAGAGTTGTAGATGCTTCCTGAGCCTGTTCTTCATAAGCCTTCACCTGTGTTTCATAAGCTTTTAGCTTCTCATATAAGTCCTTGGCTTCTGACTCTTTTAGGCTCGATTTTTGTATAGCTTCCTCCAACTGTGCTTCCGCTTTCTTAACACGGGCTTCAGCCTCCAAATGAAGTTCAGAGGCATTAGAGTGCTTCTCTGTTAGTTCGGCGATGGTGTTCATATGGGACCCGAGCTGCTCTGAAGTCATTTCCCTCTCAAAAGCCATCTTTTCTTCAAGATCTTTAACCTTGTCACTGAGCTGTGCATTGGTTTCGGACAAGAGCACATTCTCCGAGACCTGCGCGTTAGCTTTACCTTCAACATCAAGGATCTTTCTTTTCAGTTCTTCATTGATTTCCTCAGAAGAAGCCAGTTTCACCAAAATCTGATCAAGATCTTTGGTTACAGCTTCATGTTTTTCTGCTGCTTCTACAATCTGTGCTTGATAACTTTTGACTTGATTTTCAAGATCCTGTACTTTCTCATGCAAAGTTTTTGCTTCAGAATCTCTGTTGCTGAAATTTGCAATTGCCTCCTGAAGTTTATAATCTGCATCCCTTGTTAGCGTCTCATGTGACGCTTCGAGTTCAGCACTTCGTGCAGTTACTTTCTCCAAGACAACGCTTTGTTGCTCTAGCTGTTCTTCAGTTAACTTAAGCTTCTGGATAACTTCACTTTCCCTCAATCCAGAAGCTTTAAGGTCGTTTTCGATGCTCTCCAACCTCTTCTGTGACTCACTGAGTTCGTGTTGCAGGACGTTGAGAAGATTCTCTGCCTCAGATAGCTTTTCATAAGACGTTCTTGATGAGTCTTTCAAGCTGTTGTTTTCATCAGTTGCCAAACTCAAGGATTCAGTCAATTCCTTTTCCTTTTCAGTGGAGGCCTGAAGTGCAGCCTCTAGACTTGATGCTTTTAACTGAAGTACCTCAACTTCTGTTTCAATTTCAGCTGCTCTTTTACTGCTTTTTGAGGATTCTTCTTCCACAGCTTCACATTTTTTCTCTAGCAAGCTTATTTGCTCTTCAAGCTCCTTAATCCTATTCTTCTCCGTTTCCAGTAGTAGATCCAACTCGCTTGCTTTTTTGCTGGCTTCTGCTGCTTTGGAATCTGATGTCTGCATAAAACTCTTGAGCTCCAGGCTTCGTTGATGAACCGTGTTGGCTCGTTCCTCATGCTCACTGCATTTCTCCATCGCATTCTTTAGTTCAACCTCAAGCTCAGAATTACGAGCAGTTGACTTGCTCAATTCAGACTCAATTTGAGCTACTTTGGCCTGGAATTCTTGCAATTGGACTTCTAACTGCTGCTTCTCTTCCACCTCATTCTTAAGTTCAGACACTTTTTCAGATAACTCTTTCACGTCTCTTAAATACTCATGGCTTTTAAGTTCTTCCAAATTCACTATCTGCTCAAGCTCAACTGTCCTCTGTTCTGCTGCAAGACAGCGAGTTTCATATTCTCTCAGCTGTGAATTTGCTTCTTCGGCTGCTGCTTTCAAGGCCTCCAGAGTGCCCTCAAGCTCTACATTTTTCTGGCTAGCAGTTGCGAAAGCATGCCCAGACTCGTTGTGAGAATCTTCGAGGGCCTTCAATTTCTGTTCAAGCTCTTTGCTGTTAGCTAATGCTTCCGACAAAAGAGAATCAGCTTTGCCGAAATTCTCATCTGATTTCTCCAACTTAGCCTCAAGGTCATTGCACAGCTCCTTCATTTGGATAGTATTGTTGGTTAGATCAGAAACAGCTTCTTCCAGCTCTTGTTTCTCTTTCTTTACTTTTTCCAGATCTTCCTCGATTGTTGTCGTCTTCGTTTCCTGGCTTCTCAATGCCTCCTCTACCCCTTCCTTTGCACTGACCTCCTCCTTCACCTTCAACTTTAAATCCTCGAGATGGGAAGCACTCTCTTGAAAATTCTTCTTTGTTTCTGCTAGCAAGTTCTCCAGCGAAGCAATATCTTCTTTAGCCTTAGATTCGGAAGCTTTTGTTAGCTCTAATTCTTGCTTTAGTTCATCTGTAAGAGCTTCTTTAGAAGCTAGCCTCTGCTCCACATCTTGAACCAACGTTTTTGATGCCTCTAATTCACCATTAACGGCAGCAAGGTCAGCAGTGACGCTCTTCACCGCCTCTTCTACTTTCTGATTCTCATCGATCTTCTCTTTCAAGCTTTTCACCTCTTCCTTCAAAGAAACTATCTGATCTTCCGTCTCTTTCGCACTGGATTTTGCCTCCTCAAGCAACCTCTCCAATTCCACGGCCTTCTTGGCCTCCGTCTCAGAATGCAAACCACTTTCTTTGTGCAAATCCTCAAACTTTTTGGCTTCTAGGGACGAGTTCTGTAGCTCCGCCTCAAGCTCTTCTATCTTCTTCCTCGACGTCTCTATCTCAAGACTGAGACGGTCAGATGCTTCCTTCACATTACTCAACTCTTTGTGCTTTTCATCTTGAGCTTCTAATGCCTCCTGCAAAGTTTTAAGCTGTTCCTTGTATCTCTCCTCTCCTTCAGAGCTTTGCTCAAGCAGCTTCTTGTGGTTGAGTTCAAGTTCCTCGTGTTTCTTCGCTCCTTCTTCGAGCTTTTCTTTCGTCTGCAAGAGTTCATCCTTTAGTTGCACGTTTTCAGCTTCAGCTTCTTTTACAACACAAGAAACTCTCTTCAATTCACTCTCGAGCTCTTTGACTTTCTCTTGAGCTTCGAGCAATTCCCGAGGCGCCTCTTGATTGACAGATGGTTTTTCCTCCACGGGAAGATTCGTCTCGGCAATGTGGGAACGATCCTTCGTGTCGAATGACTCTTTCTCCACCTTGACGAATTCTCCTTCAAGCGCAGCTTCTTCTTCTTTCTTTTCTTCCTTTGTAACCGGTTTTTCTTCTGTTATCTGAAATGAAATGAAGAAAATACAAAATCATCAAACAGAGCTTACAGTTTCTTAGGCTAGATTGAGCTCACTCATCGCCATAGCCACCATGATCACTGCATAAGAGTACATATATTACCTTAGCTGGTATATCCTGAATTGCAACTGTGCCGTCTGCCATTTCTCAATGAATTGTACTTTAATCTAATCTGCGTCCTTAGGATCTGTAATAAAAACAATATGAAAAAAATGAATACTTGGCCTTCTCCTTATGGTCATAACAACAAGTATCACGTTCTACATATCGCCTTTTCAGCTTTTTAAATAGTTTCAGGGGGCTAAAGACTCTATTAAACTATAATTTTGTGTTTCAATTACCCTTTATATGCACAAGTCTTTGTGTTAATATGTAATGCCATTTAATACATATTACATGTGCGATGAACCAATTTTAAAGTATGAATTTACACCGTTACATATATATACAAATATCAATCTATGCATTTCTTAATATCATTACACGTATTAATCGGTACTATGCTATCGTTGAATGCATGTAAGAATATCACTTGTGCATGTAATAGTATCAGTTCATAGTAGACCTACTCTAAACAAACTATACTAAAAGCAATAAATATTAAACATTAATTTTTAATATACATCATGATATCATCAATATGATATTGCAGAGGAAACAAAAGTTAGAACTATAAGAATCACAATTAAATTAACAATAAGTCATAAAATATTGGGCCATAATTAGGTCTTATGCCCATCATATAGCATGCCAGAGGCAAAATGAGCCCACATGCATCCCTCTTTTTCTAGTCACCATCCCCCAACTACTTTAGTACTTTGGATGGCCCTAAACTCCACATAATCCTAATATATTTGCTAAATTATAGGCCGGCTGTCAAAATCGACACCTCAATATCAAAGCCAAATAGTTAAATATCAAAGCAACAAATTGTTGAGACATATTATTCCAAAATATTTATAATAATTGGACCACTTAATTTTATATATTGCCTTAAGAGTATTTGCATAATCTATTTAATTGGGACCACGAGAGCATTTGCTAGATCCATGTCAAATTTAATTTCCTTTTTTCTTCATGTTTTCAAATTGATAATTCATGTGCAAGATCCCTGTGTTCCATTCAATCAAGTTTCAGGATAAAAATGAAGCTATACATACCAAAAGTATTTAAAATTTAATACGTAGAGTTTTTTTTTTTTAAAGGATTGAAGAATAGTAAAATCGATACTTATAAAGTTATAATAATATTGATCTGGATAATGTTAAATAATGTGTAACTTGTATTAATAGTACTAGAATATTTCCACGAGACTGAATACAAAATCCCATTAGTTTCGTGCAGAAAACTGAGATATGATAATATAAACAAACAAATGTAAAAAATAAAAAAAATATATCAAACGTCCAAATCATCATTATTATTTATTTGAATAATTAATTAAGTATAAAAACTTTGTATTAGTAGATTGAATAATTCTGTCAATTAATACTCCCTCCGTGAAAAAAGTTTCCTTTTTAGATGTGTGAAAGAAGAGTTGGGACGTCCAAATAAGAAAAGTGTGAAAGTAGTTTTGGGACGGAGGTAGTAACACTTTTACTCCCTTGTCCCATTTTCATTCTGTCACTTTGTCAAAAATATTCAATTACCACTTTCATAAATAACTAAAAAAAAAATTATCACAGTAACACTAAACATATTTTAAGATAATTTAAAAATATTCTTTTACAATAATATTATTAAAAATAATATTATCACTACAAAATACAAATACTAATATATTTATTTAAAAAATAAACAAATATTTGTAAATGATAGTAAATACTCCTTCTATCCCCAATTAATTTTCATACTTTTAATTCCACGTATTTTTAAATTTATATTTATGAATTTTTTAAATTAATAAGTAAAAATAATTTAAAATAAAAGATATTATAAATTTAAAATTGTGAATATTAATGGGACAAGATGGGAGTAAGATTTTCCTTTCAAGACGCAAGCTCTAGCTTCCGGAAAAGAGAGAACAATGCCATCTTAGGAAATTCTTGAAAAATGAAAAATAGATAGATTTGTCTACTTTATTTTATTGCTTGAATATTTATTTTTTCTAGTACATACATGGCCCACAATAGTAAACCGTGTCAAATCAAAAATGATGAACCTAAGGACCAAATTCGAAAAAGATTCCAGTTTCAAAAATACTAAATTCAGTTTTACTTTTAATCCGTATCAGCAAGAAATATTACATAGATTTTTTCTTAAGCCAAAAAAATTAAATTCAAAGAATAAAAGGAAGCTGCAAATAAAAATAAAAAAATTTAGAAAAGCAGATGGAGCCCACAAAAGTAAGGTGGGGTCGCACTCACTTTTCTAATAAAAATATGGAGTATCATTTTTCTCTTTCAAGCTGTTTTTTAGTGACAAATCCAATTAGAAAACAATAAAAATTGAATTTGGCAACTGGCAAAACAATGGGCTTCTGATCTCCGGTTGCAACTTGCAAATATAAATGATTAAATATCATTAATTTTTTCCTCCCAAATCAAATACAAATAAATATAAAAATATCATAAATTAATATAAAAATAATGTATTATTTTTAAATAGATACAAATTTTTTATATAATAGTATAAATTATAAATTAATAATAAAATTATTTTTTAATATTGTATTTATTTAAAATTAATACATTATTTTTGAACAAAAACATATATATATATATATATATATATATTATAATTATGCATACACAAATGTAAAATCAAATCAAACGGGAGACCTACCTAAGAAAGAAGGAATAACTATTTTGTTCAAAAAAAAAAAATCACACATATGAAAAAGTAACAGTAAAATCGAGCAGTAAAAGTTGAGTAAACGACAGGGAGTCCACATTTAATTAAAGAGGCATCTTCGCTAATCACGCTAAACGTCAGCCTTTGCGCTGGTGGATCAACTTTCTTTTATTAAACTGATGTTACAGCTTAGCTGCATATTCTCTCTAAAAGCGAATTAACGCCACAGCTAAACTTTGTAATTTTATCAGGAAAAAATAATCAACAAAACTGGATTTCCGATCATCCGTAATTCAAAAAAAAAAAAAAACAGGGGAATCCACCTGCTTACGATAGCTACAGTTGATTCGAATATGCATATATGACCAATCAAGGAAAAAAAAAGTCTAAATCGAAATCAACAATCGGCGATAATAAATTGAGATTTCGGAAATCAGCAATCGCACAGCAGATCAGAATAACAGAATCAAACCCAGAAAATCACCAAAAAGGCACAGATAGAGACAGTCACAGAGCTCAAATGAAATAGACGGATAGATCGAATGGGGGAAGAGTGGAGGCTTGCCTGGGAGAAGTGATGAGCTGATCTTCGTCCGCTGGGTGTTTTGATTTCTTCGAGAGAGAGAGAGAGAGAGAGAGAGAGAGGGATTAGTGGAGAAATGAAACGATTGAAAATTTGGAATTAATAGTGAGGAAGGAGGTGCAACTGCAGAGGGTGCAAGGCGGGCCCTGCCGTTTTAAACCACCCACTCCCTTTTTCCTTCACACTTTTCCCACATAAATTTGCATAATTTTCTTATTGGGACGTCCCACACAAATTTGCACATTATCAAAAAAGGAAATATTAATTTACGTACACACTCACAAACTTTTACACATATTTATCCATATACCACTACTTTATATATAAAACAATTTTTCTTAAAAAATGTGCCGTCCCGTAGGGTGCAAATTCCTACGGGACGGAGGGAGTATTTATTGTTTTTTTGGCACACCAATTAAAAAAAAAATACAAGTGATATAATAAAAAAATAGTATAAAAAATAATAAAGATAATAATAAAAAAAAATAGTAATTTTTAGAAAAAAATAAATGAAAAACAAGTGAGTATTATGTGTATTATACACACGAAAATAGAATATGTGTGTAACAATTTGACCCAAGTTCGGATAGAATCACAATTCGAATCAAGTCAAAATTGATACACACTGATTCTATTTTCAGTGTGTATTATACTTTGTCATAGAAAACATGTAATGAGATAGACGAAAATGGCAAAATGAGAAACATATAGTAGGACGGAGGGAGTATTATTTTTCTAAGAGTAGTTTCTTGTGAATCTGAATTCACATATCACTGTTATTCATATACACTCATTTTTATAAAAATATGCTTAATTTTCTTAATAATGATATTGTATATGCATAACAGTAATATTGAATATGCGTAACAGTGATAGTTAACAAAATTGAGTTCACTGTGAATTCGAATTTTTACAATTTTTTTACCTTTTTCTAATATTTGCGATTATAATACTATATTGATATTATTACATAATTTTACAGATATAATAGAATATTAATTTAATGTTATAATCTAGAAAAATATCATGGTATCTAAAATTAATGTTACATCATAAAATATATTTTGGTATCTTCTGTAAAGTTGTTCATAATGTGATATAAATACAATTACATGATTTACTGATATTTTTAGATTGTTAAGTTAATACCTCAACATATAAAATATTATGATATCAATAAATAAATAAGTTTTTTATATTAGTTTTTTATTATTAACAAATTACACGAAAAAGTGGCTCAATTACTTTTTGTATTTCTACATTGAACTTTCACATAAATATATCTAAAATATAAGATAATACAGTTACTTTTATTTACAAAAGTCAATATACTTATATTACTATCACATTACTACTACTTACTCTTATTCATTTATTAAATAAATCATATTCAATTTGGCGTGATTCCATCTACTACTATTTTTTCATCCCAAAGAAAACCATAAATTTGCAGATTTATTGGATTATCATTACCAGTGATCAGAAATCAGTCTAGGTGGCGCCTAGGCACTAGACGGTCTCTTGCCGATCCGAGTTCTGCAAAATTGGCAATTCTAAGCGTTTTTGAATCTAGGCGGCCCAATTTTTTTTTTAAATTAAAAGAAAAAAAATTAGGCGATCCTAGGCGATCAAAAAGCGTCCGATCACCGATTTTCGACTTCTACAACCTTCATCATTACCCACCAATATCACTTCTCATTCACCTTTGTCCCTAACACAAATATAACCTTAATTGACCTATGCATCGTGATATACTAAATTATAGTTTTGCATCTTTTTTTATTGTAATTAATTATACTGATAATGATAAGAAATTAAAATAAATAAACTATTTACATATTTCTTGATAAGTTCAAAATTTTTAAATGAAATAGAATTATTTCATGATATTAGAATTTATACTCGTTCACATCCTGAAATCAATGATTTATAGTTTTTATGTCCACTCGTTAGTCCTGGGAGTTTGTTCCATAAGTAAAATAGGGGATTAAAGATACAGTATAATCATATTAATTGCACACTTTCAATAATTTCTAACTTTTAAATGAGGTATAATTCTTTCATATTTCAAGAAATCAAAATAATAATTTTAATAAAGGTCTTTTTTATGTGAATATGTACATTTAATTTTTATGTCATCACTTTTTTAATGGATTAAAAAAGGGGTGGAGGTGGGATTTAAGAGTTTTAGCCATGCATACTCTGATACTTGCTTTCTTCTTGATAAATAAAAAATAATTAAGACAGTTGTACCTCTAATCAATTAAAAGCTAATGGAAATTATCATAAATGATTCAGGAAAGATATTCATATGACGGATAAATAATTAAATTTCATGGGATCTTTGAAGAGGTAAATTGAAAACAAAATATTTGAAAATAGTTAAAAGGACAAATAATTAGAAGCAAATAAAACAATGAACATAAAGAATATTAAATACATATTTTTAAGTTGAAGTAAGTCTCTTGTGCACCAGTTACACCGTGCAACTCAAGTTCATTTTTTAAAAGTTAAACAAAATACTATTGAAAAATTACACAAATTATTACTAAAAAGTTAAACCATTAAAGATACATTTTTAAGTAATAACATGTGTAACTTTTCAGTAGTATTTTGTTTAACTTTTCGAAAATGAACTTGAGTTGCACGATGTAACGGGTGCATACAAGACTAAGCCTTTAAGTTGTGTAGGCCTCTTGTGAATTCGGGTTTATATGAACTCGTAACGCTGTTATGTATAATCACTATCAATATTATTCATACATATTATTACTTTTATAAAAATATACGTATTTTTTTAATGGTGATAGTATGTATCCATAACTATGATAGTGATTACACATAACAGTAATAGTGTATATATATAATAATATATTGAAGGTGGACAAAACACACATCAATCGGGTCCATAATTCTTACTAATTTCATTTCGACTCTTTTTTTCACACATTCACTATTCGTTCATTTAAAAAAGAATTATATTTATATATTGTCTAAATATAATCTTTCTCTGAACAGACCAAAAAAAATACTCCCTCTGTCCCAAGATAAATTTCACACTTTCCTTATATGGATGTCTCAATTCTTTCTTCACACCCCAAAAAAGGAAACAACTCACACTCATAAAAGTCAATAAAGTACATTTTTTATATTTTATTATTTAACTTCACACTCACATATTTCACTTTTTCTTAATATACGTGAAACTCCACCTATGAAGAAAATGTTGAGACGGGGGAAGTATTGATGTTTTCCTCAGAAGTCAAAACATGACTTCCAAGTAAAACAAGATGGTCTTCTTATAATCTTTGTCTCTTAATTTATTCACATCTTAATTCGAATAAAGGTACCAATTTTGAATTTTTCATTTCAGAAGGCAATCGATATGAATTTAAGATGATAATGATAATGAGTATCATTAAATAAATTATCATTATAAATTTAGTAATTATCCTTTTATTTAACTTATTTTTATGCATGATTTCATTCATATATAACAAATAATACCGAATATTATTAATAAGAATGAATACTCATTTTTCATCCTTATTATCCAACCAAGAAGACTCTCAAATATAACTCAAATAAAATTTATTTCGAATTCTAAAAAATAAGTTTTAAAAATAAAAGTCGTTAACAAAATAGAAAAAAGGAATGTTGTTTTGGTCAAAGGAAAAAAGGGGGACATAAAAAATAGAGAAAATTTAATTATAAAAATAAAAAAAAAGTTGAATTGTATAAAAGTTGGAAATGGCAAGGGTGGTGGCGGCCACATCCAACCGACCAGACCGTCCTAGTCTTATATACTCGCACTTCCTTGTCCCCATCTGATAAAGACATAAACCCTCCTTTTTTTTATATATATATTTATTATTCCTTAAATTTTTAGGAATTATTATTGGAGGCGGACAATCATTAATAAGTGAATTTGGTTATATAGTTTTACACTTATATCCAATGCATTTTTTTTATAAGTAAAACCAATCCTCATCCCATAAAGAGAATAGTATTTTACATTGGTATGAAAAATACATCAAACACATTCTTACAAACTTAACTTCTTAAACTCCAAGAACCAATTTAGGATTAGAAGCCCACATATAAAAAGAAATATCTCGCAAACAATTCTCCTTGGATGTAATCCAACTCCATGTTTTAATTTTCATTTCTTCCACAACTTTTTCACTTGAGAACTACATGTTCTTAAATATTTTCTCATTTCGCTCTTTTCAAATAAACCAAAAGACGCATTCTCAAATACATATTGCCACCTGCTTTCCTTTACTCCCTTTTAGAATTCTACTAAAGTGAATAAAATTTAAAAAAGGGTTCGAAGACAACACGGAATTTAGTCCCAACCATCCATCCATATTGCATATGATTACATACATTCAAAGAATATATGTTTTACTGTCTCCGGTCTATCTTGCATAGAACACAGTTAATATTCTCACTTGGCTCAAAATTCCTCTCTTTCTCAAATTTTTCTTTGTAGGCAACCTTCTCCAAAGGATTCTCCACGCATTGATAGAAGCCTTGCGAGGAGTGAATTTATTCCATATATTTTTGAATCCCTGCTCCTTTACTGCATCACGAACACCTTCATCTTCCCTCCTCCTCGGCCATTCGTACACTTCATTTGTTTTAAAAGTCTAATCTCTTGACTCATTCCATTTGTCTTTGACTACAAATTTGAGCTTATTATTTGCATTTCTTTCTCAAGAAAATTCTCCTCCACTCCTATCTCCACTTCCAAGATCCACCTTCCCACTCTCCCATCTCTCCAACTTTTTTTCCTTCTGCTTGCTAAGATGAACAATCTAGTAAAACTCTCTCTCAACCTAACTCCCTCTTCTACCCACTTCTCCCCCCAAAAAGAAGTGTTTCTCCCATCTCCCACCACCTTTATGATTCCCTCAAAAAACCACTCATTTTCTCCCCCTCCCCCTACAACCTTGACTACCTCCCTCCACCAACCTCTTTCCTTTGCCTTCTCCCCGATATGTTTCTCAGCAGCCCCTCACACCACTCAACTTCATATTTTGATCATGGATGTGAATGGCGGTTACCGAGACTGCCTAGGTGGCCGCCTAGGTGCTTGAAGGCCCTCGGCCGCCGACTTCAAGATCAAATTACCGAGATTAATCCGTCAACACATTTGACACTATCGAGGACCGTCTAGGCGGCCGTCAAGGCCGTCTAGGCGGCCGTCAAGGCCGTCTTGGCACCACCTAGATGGCCATTACTCTTTTTTTTACTCCCTCCGTCCCGGAGCAACTTGCAAGGGGTGGAGGGCACACAAAACAAGAAAAAAGTAGAATAAAGTAAAAAAAGTAGTGTTTTGAGGGTTAATTTGGTAAAATTTTATGTAAAAAGTAAAAAAGTTAGTTGGATTGAGTGTAATGTGGGCCCAAAAAGTGAAAAAGTAATGGCATTTTGTGTAAATATGTAGATATTGTGAGGGTGAAGTTTATAAAAGGGTTTCCTTTTTTGGGTCTGCAAGTTCCTCTGGGACGTCCCGAAAAGGAAAACTTGCAAGTTCCTCTGGGACAGAGGGAGTAATTTTTTATTTCAACTTAAAAGTTAGAACTAAAATTAAAAATAAAAACTAATTTACTAAATTACTAAAAATGAAAGTTTAATTGAACTACTTCATAATTTATAAGTACTATATATTTTGCTCTTTTGTGTTTCATTTAAAAGTTGGACAATGTCGTATTATGATTAGTTTTTAATATTTTGTTGACTTGTTATATTTTGTGATAATTATTAACTATATTTTAAATTTACAATTTATCATATAATGTATATTTTTATTAATATATATTTAGAAAAAAATTAATATTAATAAAAATAAAAATAAAAATAAAAAAACATTGGCACCGCCTAGACGGTCTAGGCGTTTGGCGGCACTCAATCGTCCGCCGACCGTCAAGCGTCATTTGCACCCTTTGACTCCACCATCCTTGCCCATAGGCTTTCCCTTTCATTCAAAAATCTCCAAATCCACTTAGATCCAACGTATATCTATCATTATTATTGAATATGCATTGTACTTTACAGTAAAATTAATCCATATTTTAAAATTTGATAATTAATTCTTAATATTATTTTCGATAGCATACTATTGAAATAAGAGATGTCAAATAGGTAGGTCCGACCCAATTTATTGGGCCAAATTATATTCTCGGGCCGGGCCCTGACCATTTTTTCAATTGAATCTATAAAAATTGAATTCAGTCCAAATATCAAATAAGTCGGGCTGAAATTGCTAAATTTAATTTAACCAAACTAATTTTTATTAACGTGCATGTTTAAAACTAATTAGAACAATTTATTTTTTTCACTAATTATGTTAATCAAAGAACATATTATTACTAGGAAAACTAGTATTTTCTCTATATAAAAATTTAATTTATTATTGATATATAGCTATTTTTTATGTGATTATTAAAAATAATTTCCAACTAATAAATCTTTTTATCATGGGTAAAGGAGTGATTTTTTTTTTTTAAATTGTCTCGAAGAATATTGTCCTGTACAGGATCATGCGGCCACGTGTGTACGTGACCAATGGAGGTTTATAATGGCAATTTGTCATTGAGCTAGTAATAATTTTTAGTATAAAATGAGATATTTATATTAAAAATAGTTATGTGATTATTGAATGAAATATTTATAAAAATAAATTAATTATATTGAATTAATATATTCACTAAATTCTGTAAAAGATTAAAAAATTTCCCATTTAAATTTTATCCAAATAATATAATAAAAATAATTTCTATGCAATTTTAATTTTTTTTTAAATATCATATGAATAAAATTTTAATTAAATTACAGAAAATAAAAATAAAAATATATACAATTAAATATTAAAAAATTAAATTCAAGAGAGATTAATCTCATTTTATCTTATGCAACATTTAATAATATATATATATATATAATATTCGAGACATCCAATTTCAATATAACTGTTCAATCGGTCGAACCAATGAACCATTGACCCAGTTCATTGTTTGGTTCAATGACCAGTCCGATTTAAAAAATATTGATCAAGTTCCCCAAATTCAATCTCCTCAATCAAAACATAAGATTCAATTCAAATAAATTTCGTTAGACCCCTTGATTTTTCAAAAGATTTCACATTATTCAGTAACTTCGCATGTTAATTTAAAAAATATATTAGTTGCAGGACAAATTGAAATTCTAGAATTTGAGAGAAATAACAAAAAATTAACTTTAAAATTTTTCAGGCTGCACAAAAGACACCATTATAATTTATAATTTTTAGAATTTGACATTTATTGAAAAATAGGGGCAATACATAAAAATTACTCTATTATCTTCGACCTACAAACAAAAATTTCTTTTTATAAGTCGTGTTGTAGTTTTGAAATTTGAAGGGAAAATTGGACTACCTTGGCAAATCACAGTTATTAAGAAAAGTTGATGTTGATGTGTAAAAGTAAGTATATTAGTATAAAAAATATTTAATTATTGGAAAAGCATTTGATGTGATGTGTAAAAGTGAGTATATATGTATAAAAAATTAAAATAATGATTGTAAGTTTTCCATTTTAAGTAAATGGACCATTTATTGTGGACGGTCATTTAAGGCAACGTGGACCATTTTTCGTGGACGGATGGAGTATTTATTATAGATATAAATAAATTTTATAATATTTATTTTATATATTTAATTATATCTTATATAATTAACTATGATATCATATTCATTTTCATAATATATTATATGAAATATTAAATAAATTCATAATTAACAATAATAATATATTCATTTTCGATTAAGCTGATCTAGAGTCATTTCATGCATTCTAAAATCATTATGAATCTATGATCACATAATTACTTTTCTTTCTTTTTTGTCCTTGAGCATGTAGCTAACAAATTATTTGTAAGTCACATAATTCTTGTATTTTTTAATTTTTCCATTATAACATATAAAATAATTTAGGTAAGATGTAGAGCTCATTTTTTGAGTTCAAAATCACGTAAGATCGCATTAAAATTTTTCTATTTAGATAAAATTTATTTCGATAGAGTAAAATATATATAGTCGAGCAAATATATTTTAATTTGGATTAGTCTTGTATGCACCAGTTACACGGTGCAACTCAAGTTTATTTTTTAAAAGTTAAATAAAATACTACTAAAAAGCTACACAGATTATTACTGAAAAGTGTATCTTTTACAGTTTAACTTTTAAGTAATAACATGTTTAACTTTTCAATAATATAGTATTTTGTTTAAATTTTAAAAAAATGAACTTGAATTGCACCGTGTAACTGGTGCACAAGAGACTTACCTTTTAATTTTGCAGCAACACCACTAAATTACATGAGACAAATAGACGCGACAACGACGACAAGCTAGAAATAAAAAAAAAAAAAAAAAAACTATTGACTGATTTTGTTACAGTGAGAAATTGCCAAATTATAATGCAATAATTCTAAAATTACAAAAATCTAAATAATATAGCATAACTGCATGTTCAATTCCACCCTATTTTATTTTATATTGTTTATGTGTTTGTAATTGTAGGATGTTGCGCATCCTATGTTCGTTCATCATGTGATTGGAGGAGAGATTATTTTTAATTTTTTTTTAGAGAAGATAGTTAGGTGGAGAGATAAATGTTACTCACTCCGTCCATGAAATTTATGATTTTGAAATTTCACATTTTGTAAGAAGAATATTCTTTTCAAATAAAATAGAGACATATAAATAAATAGAGTCCGGATCTTCTCCATTTTTGTGTGTAAATTTTCTCTAAAATTAGGAGAGAGATAGACACGATACATGGAATGGGGTCATTGTCATGGATAATTAAAAAATATATTTTTATTAATTATTTTAATTTTGTATCTATCTCTCTCAGAAATTCACAAAAAATGGAGAGGATCCGTGGGCGAATAAGTATATAGTTATGTAAGCGTGCACATAAATCGATTTTTTTTTAATAGTATGCAAATTTATGTGAAACATTCAAATAAGAAAAATGTGTAATCTCTATGTTTTTATAGAATTTTGTCATAAGTGCTTACTTTTGAAAAAAAAAAATTTGTTGACAAAATTTGCAACACACCACCTTAATACTCCATCCATACACTTCGCACGAATTTGCACACTTTTTTTATTTGAACGTCCCACACAAATTTGCACACTACTAAAAAAAGAAGCAATGATTTGCGTGCACAGTCACAAACTTATACACATATTTACTCACATACTAATATTTTATATATATAAAACACATTTTTCATAAAAAATATGTCATCCCGTAGGGTGCAAATTCCTATTGAATGGAGGTAGTATATTTTATTTATTCCTTGGCTCATAAAAGGTATGTATATTTTTTTATAGAAATTATCATTTTATTATTACTGTTACAAGTTACAAGTTGACCTCACAATATACTTATAATAATCTTATTTTATCTATTTTTTCTTAATTTACTTATTCGCCATCAAGTGCATATTTTCAATCATATTTTATTGGGCCACGGTTTAAGAGCCAGCGATATGGGCTGAATCGTATAATGCTTGAGCCCAAACATATTTACAGGTTCAACACACCCCTGCTAATTTGGGATTAAATGTAGAATAATCGAACCAGAATAAATTAAGGGAAAATTACAAAATAGTTTTCAAAATTGATAAAAATTATAAATTGGTCTGTGCAAAAAAATATACTTTTGTGCAGAAAAAAGTTACATTTCTGTGCGGATATTGTGAACCAATTTATAAATATAATCACTTTTCTGAACCAATATGTAAGTCAAATGTCAGGTGAATTGCACGATTTCTATACTACTAAACATAGTGCCTAAACTCAACACACTCAGAAATATTTAAATGTAGATAATCGTACAAATCACACGCGATATGAGTGTTTCGTAGGAGAATCTGTGAACATGAGTTAATTTATGAAAAATTTACAAAATAGCTCACAAAATTGACACTAATTATAAATTGATTCTTTGCAGAGAAAAAATATATTTCTATACAGAAAAAAATTATATTTTTATGCAATATTGTGAATCAATTTATAATATAATCACTTTTTTAAATTGTAAATATCCTAAATTTATATTCATTCGAAAAGCAAAAAAGGGGTGATGAATAGACATGTTTACCCCCATCCAATGAGCTAGAGTTATCTCTTTTAGGTCCATTAATTATTGAAAGTGCTTTTTTTATCCATTTGAAAAGCAAAAGCTCTCCATGGATGGACTTCAGCAGATTGGTCTTCCAGTGCTGGGAATTGTTGCAGCTGCTGCACTTACCTTTTATGTTGTTAGTTTTAATGAGATCAGAGAGGTCTCTCTCTCTCTCTCTCTCTCTCTCTCTCTCTCTCTCTCTCTCTCTCTCTCTCTGCATAGCCGTTTATTGATTATTGTGTTGAATGTTATCAGAAATCTTTCAGAGATGCAGATGAGAGAGAAGATTCTGAGGGTGGGTTCAAGTCATCTTTGAGTTCTAGAGAGAGAAGGGCCAGAAGGAAGGCTGAAAAGCGATTTAAGTAAATTCAGCGTGATTAATTCCATTGTTGCAATTTATGCATATATATTTTCTTGGAGTTAATTATTTGGCATCTTATTAAAGCATTCTGATGGAATTAATCTCACCTTAAAACTTGTTTAAATTTTATGTGTTGTTTATATAAAATTAGTTGTTACACTAAAATATAGTATTCTTTTTATTTACAATTAGATGCAACATCTATTGTTTAATGCAAAAATTATTTATTAATATTATATGGGATAAAACCAATTTTAAGTAGAAAAAAAATGAGATTTTAACGTAGATTTTAATATGAGAATTGAGCTTATTGTGAAATAAATTATGACAATGAAATTAATTTTGAAGATGCAATTTAAAATGATAAAGTTTTTTTATTCTTAAAAAAGAGGGGCATATCTATATTAATTTTAAAAAATAACTATATCACATAATTCACAATATTTGTACAGAAATATAATTTTTTTTTATAAAATTTATTTATAATTAGTGTCAATTTTATGAACTATTATGTAATTTTTCTAAAAAAATATGCATTTAATTAGGAACATATCTTTTGATCAAATAATCTATTTTGGGAAGAATGAAATTTTAGTTTAATATTAATACTATACAAATAAGACAACTGATATCATCAATTTAATTGTAATGTGAAACTGATTTACGAAAAAATTACTCCAGTAAATTTTGTAGGTTATATTGGACGATGAGGCCGAAATTTTAAAGGACCAAACATGAAAAAATTTAGACTTTATTTAAATGAGTGGATTTGAAATCCGTAGATTTCACACACAAATAACCACTCTTTTTAAATAAGTTAGATGAATTTACAAATATTTAGATTTGAGTTTATGTTCAAAATAAAGGAATTCTAAATCCTCATCAAAATCATGTCATTTGTGAAATCTCTCGTCTCTACCCTTACATCTCTATCTTTCTTCTACTTTTTCCCTTCTCTCCATCTCTTCACAATTCGTGATTTGAAATATATGTCTTTTTACATGTATTTTTTTTTAAATCCATTCATTTTCAAAATTCATCCATCCATTTATTATAAAAGAAAAGAAAAAATAATCAAGTTTAATGTGATTCAAGTTCAACCATCCAAAGTGATACTATTGCTTGGAAATAAATATCATAAACTAATTACCAACGAAACTTGTTTTTATTTATTTATTAATTTAAACACATCAGTTTCATATCATCTTCATGCCATGAAGGCAACAACAGTTATGCTACAAATTTTCACCATCATCAAGAATCAATTGAAGCATTTACTTCTGCTGGGACTTGAGCTCTGCAACCCTTTCTTCTGTAGCCTTCAGAGCCTTTCCGTAGATTTCGATTAACTGAAACGAGCAAACATTAATTTTGAATCCGGCATTACAATTTTCGCATACTCTTGAAACAGATCGACTCTATTAATCGAAACCAGATTTCAAAACAATTGCGTTGAGTGTTTAGCTGAGCTTATAAACTCTTTAAAATATCTTATAAATTTGTTAAAGAGCTTGTAAGATGCTTTAGAGTGTTTGGTAAAATAAGATGTTTAACAACTTATAAAATCTTAAAATAAGTCATATACATCTTAATTTATAAACAGTAAAAAAATAAGTTAGGATATCATTAACTTATATTTCACAGAGAATGACAGATATAATCCATTTACCGATCAACTAAGGATGTCTCGCATCAAATGTTACGTCAAAACTTACCTTGTCAACTTCTTGAGACGTCATGATAAACGGAGGAGACATCATTATATTGTCACCAGCAACGCGTACTAGCATTCCGTTCTTCTCGCATTGTGCTCCAAAATAAGCTCCAACGCCTGAGATTTGACGTAAAATACCATAATGTAATGCTCCAATTAAATACTCCCTCTATCCACTAAATTTATGCATTGTTCCTTTTTCTCCGTCCACAAAAAATATGCACTTTCCTTTTATAAAAATCATCACCTTTATTATCACTCACAATCAATTATTTTCATTCATAAGTGGACCCCACAACACATTCACAATACCTTTACTTTGCCTACTTTTCTTAAAATTCGTACAAATACATTTGTGCACAAATTTAGTGGACGGGAGGGAGTATATTTTTAGATTCAAAAGAAATGTATAAGTGTGCATGTACCCCATTCAGGAGGGAATGGATCATTCGGTGATTTGTTATCCGCAAATTCCGTCCCAAGAATCAGCCCTGTTCCACGTATCTTCAGGATAAAGAACGGGTCATATAAACGAATGATTGAAAACCATTTCATATACAAAAACTGTCGAAACAACAAAAATGTACAGTCTTACTTCTCCTATGACAGGACTGCTGGAAAACGCTTTCACGCCTTCCTGAAATTTCGGGGCTATTTTGTTAACTTGGTCGACAATATTTCTCTCCCTGTGGAAAAGCAAGAACTTCAGATTTTTTCAAATGAACTGATGCACACTAATACTTTTTAGTGAAACATACTGATACTTTTTAAAAATACACACCAGTTGCACTACAAGTTATTATTGTCCTTTATGAAATAATTATCTACATGATAAAAATCTGAATTAACTGGAAAAAATGAAAAACGTACTTGTAGATCTTGAGTGTTTCCAATGCAACAGCGCACGCTACAGGATGTCCGGAATAAGTAAATCCATGGGAGAAAGAGCCTTAAAAAGATAAATTAGGAGAAAAAACGGCGTCAGCTAGATTCAAATAAAAAAATCGACAAATGAAATAAAAGAGTCACCGACCGAGCTTGCTGCTCTGGGAATGAATGACATCAGAGACTTCTGGGCTCACGAGAACTGCTCCGATAGGCATATATGCAGAGGAAAGAGCCTGTTTGAAACCAATAAGCAAATGTAGGATTGTTTTATTACTTTATTAATTTATTTATTTTTTCTTGGGAGCATTTACCTTTGCTAAGGAGACCAGATCGGGTTTGATACCATACTTATCACTACCAAACATCGTTCCAAGCCTTCCAAACGCACATATTACCTCATCGGCAATGAAAAGGATATCATACTTTTTTACAACTGCTTGTATCTGCATATTTGTGTTCAAATCATCAAAGATCAATAAATATGACAGGATTTAAATTTTGAAAGTTTACCTTCTCAAAGTACGTTGCAGGTGGAGGTATCACGCCACCGGCCCCCATAACTGGTTCTGCAATGAAAGCAGCAATCTGAAGCACTTCAGATTGTTAGTTGGAACTCTAATATAGTGAATGAAGATAATATGAAATGGAAGATTATCGAGATTATAAAATCCCATTACCGTCTCAGGCCCCTCTTTGAGAATAAGATTTTCCAAGTTATTCGCCAACCTGGTCGAGAACTCCTCTTCCGATTCACCTGAAATTTTTCAATTTAGAAACTTTATATAATATGAAAAACACATATTGTTATTTTAGAGTGGAAGACTGTCTGATCACCTGGTAGATGAAAACGCCAATAATGAGGGCAGTCGGTGTGTAATACAAACGGAGCTGGAAGATCGAAATTTTGGTGTAGTGGAGGAAGACTGTTGCAAACAGATGCATTGTTTGGTTAGTAAAGTTTTTCTTAAGACTAACGAGGGCTATGATCCTGAAGTTCGGAAAGCTGACGAGCATACCCCGAAAGACTGGCTGCTATAAGTGTTGAACCATGATATCTGCCATAAGAAATGGAATTTAGATTGTAGCAAAAGAGTGCTTAAACAGAGTATATATGTTGTAATACTAAGAATTCAAAAGAAGGCATTACGATTTTGATCGAGCAATGAACTTCTTCTTCTTTGGTCGTCCAAGGGCGTTATTGTAATACCAAACCAGCTTCACCTGGAAGAAAAGGAAGCACAAAAATGTTAGTATAGTTTAAATAAACCAGTATTTAAGGCGATCTTTTCAAATTAAGATGAATATACGAAATCGAATTCGGTATTTCCTAAAGATGAGCAAACCTGTGTATCATTAGCTTCTGAACCACTATTAGTGAAGAAGGCCTTAGCCATTTTATTAGCAGTGAACATTTCCAAAAGTTCGGTAGCTAGATCCTGCATTCAGAAAAAAAATAATCGGTAAGACAACATGCTCAAATCTCTAAATTCCTAATACACTGCGACATCTAATACCAAAGACGGCTTTGTAGTTCTGTTCCAAAATGAATGGTAAAACGGCAATGTGTTTAGTTGCTTTGTTGCAGCTTCAACGAGACGGGGTTCGTTTCCGCCTGCAAGAATGCAAATGAATATGAAAATTGATACTGCTGACAATTGGACGAGACAACAAGACTTCTGACAGCAAATATCAAAAAACACACCAAGAATTATGAAATAGTGGATAAAAATAGATTCATATGAATACCAAGAGCAGTGCACCACAAGCCAGCAAGAGCATCGAGATACTTTTTCCCGTTAGAATCATAAACGTAGGAGCCCTAAAACAAACATGAATCCAATATTTAACTTAACAAAATGGGAATCTTTATTAAAAATTCAAAAGGAAAAAGCATGGATACCTCGGACTTCTCAATCACTAGAGGGTTCAAATCTGTAGTCTGCCACCCAGCCGTAAAGGGTGCCAGCATATCATGCCCCTTGTAGCTAAGAATATGCCAACATTCAATAGTGATACAAGGATTCAAAAAAATACTTGTTTATAATTTCACGAATAGTTTGAAATTTTTATTTTCATAACATGATGCTGTGGTTGGAACGAAACTACGGAGAAGAATAGTAGAAAAGAAAGCGCGTACTCTCTGTCATCGGTTGATGAAATATCCTTCTGCAAAGATGCATCTGTGCTGTATGATTTTGCAAGTATAGATGCCTGAACTAATGACTTCTGCAAGCATTGACCTGCTTTCGTATCCTTTACGTAGGAACCAGCCTGAAATCAAAAGGGCGATTCTCATATCCAAAAATTGGAAGGAACGAAAGTAAAATACCAACATCGAAGGACGTTGAGGTCTTTGCATCACAGCGATCAATACATTTGCCACGTTTCATCTAGTTAAGATGAGCCATAATTTCTTGTGAAAGATGAACTTTAAGTTAAAATGGTTAAGTGAGTGCAAGATTGACCATAGCTAAGTATGATCTTAAGTGCCAAATGATTTACAGCAAAATCTGTCCCTGTCAACAAAAGTACTTAGCTATGATCATTTGGGTAAAATCCTGTCCACAATCAGTGGCTAATAGTTTAAATTTCATCTGACTTATTATTCGATTATGATTTAAATTCACAATCTACAACCCCAGAATAATGCCCAATTGGAATGAAATTATTTCCACAATGACATAGCTACATGTTTTTTTATTATTATTATTAATTTAAACAACCCCAGCACAAATCAAAACAGAACTAAACTACATAAACATGAAGGAAGAGCTTGTACTAAAATCAAGAATCAAGAATCGGAAAATGAAAAAAGAACACACTTTTATGGACCCAAACTCAAACCCCACAAAGGGTTCTTCACAGAAATCACCAAACATGACAAAAAGATCATCTTTTTTACAGATAGATACAAGAAAACACACACACAAGAATGAACATAAGTGAAAAAATCAGACAAAATTGAAGTGGGGTTTGCACCTGCGTGCCATGTCTGAGTGCCAATTGAAGAAGACGATGCATCACCATTGTTTTTATGCAATCTTTTTCAATTTTTGCACAGAAAACGGTTCAATTCTTGATGAATTGAAGTGTGTTTTAGGGAGAGGAATGAGGGTTTAATATAAGTCGATCTGTCGATGACTCTGACGACTCGATATTCGATAACTTTAACATTAAATAATTGCAAGGATTAGTCAATAATGGTAAATGTAGGCTTGGTATGTTATGGACAAGACATCATACGGCTGTCTAGGTTCATGATTCATTACGTCATACTAAGAACTATTTTCTTTAATGAATTTTACTTCTCCAACAAATTAGGTATCACTATCTTGAATTGAAAGACGATTTTTTTTTTTTATCGGTAAATATTACAACCTCCGTCCCAAAATTACTTTCACACTTTTTTTATTTGGACCCCAACTCTTCTTTTACACACCTAAAAAGGAAACTTTTTACACTCACAAAAGTCAATAAAGTACATTTTTTCTTATTTTATTATTTAACTTTACACTCACATACTTACTTTTTCTTAATTCGCGTGCCCGGAACTACTATGAAAGTAGTTCCGGGACGGAGGGAGTAGTTGTTAGTAGTTACAAGTTAGTTCGTCAAGTCTCCTAAATACTCCAAGTCCAACCTTATATATCCCTCCAATATCTCCAAGTCAACCTTATATCTCCATTAATTCGTTCTCAAATGGAATCGAATCCTAATCACTCACTGAAGTGAGGAGCTCATTAACCAAATGAGAATTAAAAGACAAAAATATTCTTAACTTATTTATTTTTCATAAATGATCGCATGTTTATGTTTATGGATACACACAAATTTTATATATCATGATAATGGCATATAAATAAATTCAAATATTTTTGTTACTTATGTAATCACTACGAAGAATGAAAATATCTCGATATTTTTTTAATATTTAATATATTTATTTTTTGTAATTATTATATCGATATTAGGTAAAAATAATATTTTCATAATATTCATAAAAAGTAAAAAATATCAATAAATATTCGTCTGCAATATTGATATCGCTAATTTTTTACACAAATTAAATTATATATCATTAAATATTGTAAAAATATCGATGAATTTCGAAAAAAAAATCTAAAAACTAGTGTGTATATATAAATTTATCACAACTGTAAAACTTGTTCAAATTCTTTTGTTAAATTTATGTACTAGATGTTTGATCTTAAATTTTTATAATTTTATTTTAAATTATTGATAAATTCATCTATATTTTTACAAATTTAAGACCTCGATATTTTTATGATACCGACTTTTTAATCTTGGTCATTATCACATTCACGATCAACATAAATTTTGTATTCACTAAGCAAAAATTTATGAATATTGATATTCAATATTTATATATCATTAACATTTTCAAACCGCACATATATTTTTAACGTTTGTAAACCATAGTAATTATTGATATTTATAACAAAAAGAAAAAGATAGAAATTTACTAATTATATTTCATACTATACATAAAAGATTTAAATGGTGCTTGATTTCAAAATTGCTCATAATATTTGTTTCTAGACAAAAATTTGTATGAACTTGAGTTCAGGAGTTCTCAATTATCAATGTCATGTGTATACACTATCACTGTTATGTACATTCATTATCACTGTTATGCATATATTTTATCACTGTTAAAAAATCATATATATATATGAATAACAGTAATAATAATTACATATAATAATAATATAAATTTATATAAATTCGAGTTCACAAGAGACCTACTCGTATTTATATCCATGTTCAATTTATTGCCATTTTTCTATCCTCTGACTCCTTAAGTTGTCCTTTCTTTCCTTTTCCTCTTTCCCTTTTTAGTATAAAGAATAAACACGTTCTAGGAAATCTTTCCTTTTTAAGGAATTTTTAAACGTGACGAAAGTAACTTTTAGGGGGTAATAATTATTTAATACCTTATCTTAACACGTGGCCGTGGGATTTAAAAGTCAACATAATCAGAGTTACTGAATTCATAAAATAATACCACAACCTCCATTCAATAATAAAATTACAAATTAAAATAAAATAATATTTTATGCACATAAATATGTTAAATTTTATATATAAATATTATGATATTAATTTATAATATTATAAAATAAATATTGTAATTTAACTAAATTTAATGATACTATATTCGTCCACTAAAAAATATAATCAATTTTTTGCATGTGATTTAATGTGATATGTGATATGTCAGAAAGTATTGTGATATATTGTAAAGTCTGTTTATAAATTAATTAATTATTTATAAAAAATATATCACATATACCTTTTAATTTTTATAAATATTCACCTATTTTACTAATGAAGTTTGCAGTATTTCATATCCTCAAACAAATTATATTAAATTATTTATCAATATGTGAGAATATTTCTGTGACGTCTCAGTTTTTTATGCACCAAATAAATTGTGCAATTTAAATATATCTTTAAAAAATTACATAAAATATAATTAAAAAATTATATATGTTATTACTAGAAAATGTACCTTTAATGATATAATTTTTCAGTAATAACATATATGATTTTTAAAAAATATATTTGAATTGCACGATGCAGCTGATTAAACAAGAAATTTACTTTTGCATTCATTTTCTCAAGGAGCCAAGAATGACCTGTTCAAATTTGACTTGTCAAAGTGTTATGAAAATATGGGTAATTGACAAATTGTGTCCAATTATTGCATTATAGCTGTAGTCTGTTAATATGATTAATTTATATCTTATAGTTTTAACTTTGGATAAAATTTTAACAGGGAAGAGATTCCAAATTTTGGTTTTTCTTCTTTCGTACTCCCTCGTCTTGGAATATTTTTTTTATTTTAAATTACTAATTTATTTAAAAATGTATCATCCCATTGAATATTTATAATAGTATTAATTTTAATAGTATGTTAATTATTTTTACTAAAAAATATGAGTCAAAATATATGAATATTTCTACTGAAGCTATTTTCAACTCATACAATATTTATATATTTATATCAAAATACAACTACTTTTGTGACACGTATATTCAATCTATTTTTTTAACTTCATACATGAAATTTACAAAATTATCACAATAACAAGCAACTCATTACATTCTCTTTTAAAATTTGGTAATTGATCAATTAAAATAATATATATATATATAATTATTTTTTATCTGTAAATATTAGTTGTTAGAAGTTAGTTCACCAAGTCTCCAAACACTCCAAGAATATCTCCAAACCTTATATCTCCCTTTTAGTTTGTTCCCTGAGGGAATCGAACCTAGGCCAATCACTCAAGTGAGGAGCCCAGTGGCCAGGTGAGCTAACTCACCTGGTTAAAATAAAATATGTTACACCACATTTTAAATATATCATTGATGCACATGAGTACGTATAATTTTATAGTTGGAAAGGGGTTTATATATGCACATTGTTGGAAGGTTTTATCAATTGATATGTTTATATGGCTAATTATCTTAGGAAATCCTCCAAACAATAATCAAAATGAGATTATGAAATGTGTATTGTAGTGAGAGAAAGTAGAGAGAAGTAATTCTTGGTGTAATATGAACTTAGTGAGAGAATGGGAGCACAAGAGACGTATTAATATGTTTGCAGGTGATGATGTGACATAAGTAGCCTAATTAGTTGACAAGTGTCCTAACATATGTCCTTTTAGTCACTTCTTATGTTCTAATTACATTGCTTTCAACCTAATACATTACTACTAAAGACCTATCTAGCTAATGCTCACTTCCTTGTGTAGGGCGAACTCATTGTCCTTGCGTTATTTTGAGGTCCATTGGTTGTAGAAGAGAATGGTCTCTTGTCTCTTGTTCTGGGCGAGCTTCTTGGTGAACTACATCTCTCTTGTTGGGATGACTAGTCAACTGATGGTGACGTGGTTTGTCGACTTGGGACGAGCTATTAGACGAGTTATTGAGCCTTAAGCTTTTGTTAATGTTAATCTTCTCTAATTAACTCGCTTTAGTTCGTCTGTCAACACATGCTAAGATTGAGTTGATCCAACGTGTAAAAAGAAACTCCCAATAAACTTCTGCTTAATTCTTATTGTAACACAATTAATCATGGGCATGAGGCCCAATAGATATACGTTGGACCCAATCCTACAAAGTCCAGAAGCCTAAAAAAAGACATGTGAAATAGCTAAGGCATGACAACTAGCCCGACATCGCCTAACTTGGAGAATATGGCCAGATCTCATTGAGGTCAGACACGAAATCAAGGACACCTCGTCCATCTCGCCTGACTTGGGCGATGTCCAATAAGGACACAAATGGAGAGCCACATAGGACGTCGCCAGATGTCTCCAGACAACGCCCCACATTGCTATGCCCGACGTTGCCAAACCTCACTAGACATTCCACGGAGCTAATGAGCCTTTAAAAGAACCAAGTCGTGGACCTCAGAACTATAACCTGAAGATGATGTCCATAGGTCTAGTCAGAGGATAGGGATCGAGCCAAATATGGTATGCAATAAATGTGTAGACTTCTTAAAGTCAGCTGGGCAGGCCGTACCATAGGATATGTTGGTCTGCACACTGATTGTACCAAGAATTTGGTGCTAGACACCATACTTACCTGCATTCACGCATTTATCGTAAAGATTTAGCAAGATACTAGGACAACATCAAGAATGTTCCTTTTTTTACTATAAACACGACCTAAAAGGCTCATAATAGAGAATTTGAAACTCTTTAAGTACAAGTTCTACAAGATAGACTCGAAAAATCTTTGTGTTTTTTAGTTTAATATCTTCAAGCATTCATTTCTCAATCATTATCATATTTATTAGTTGTTAAGATACTAAGATAATCACAATCATAAATATTGAAGTATTTATGATTAGAACTCTGCCTATAATTTTTTTAATTATGTAAGTATTGTCATTATTGAAATTATCCACAGATTAACTACAGTTTTGTTGTTCTTTTTTTTTTCTTTTTATTTGATCGGTAAATGTTAGTTGTTAGTTAGTTAGAAGTTAGTTCACCAAATCTCCTTACACCCAAGGATATCTCCATGCCTACCTAATAACTTCCACTCCAAATTCGTTCTCAGAGGGGATCACCCACTCAAGTGAAAGAGCCCGGTGGCCAGGTGAGCTAACCCACCTGGTTACAATTTTGTTATTCTAGTGCATGTGAAATTAATTTATCATAATCTTTTAGATTATAATTTTAAAATTAACTTTAATTTTTATGACAAGTTATAAAATGTCAACCAAAGTTTTAAAATTTTAAGACTATAATTGGTAAAGTTTATTTATTAAATCTTAAATAATTCTACAAAATTCTAAATTAATACTCTCTCTATCTATATCATATTATTTTCTAAATAATCAATTTATTAATAAATGAATCTCATAATATCATCGAAACAAAATCCTGCTCATTTATATTAGAAAAAAACTACTAAATATTACATCTTTGAGGCACTTAAATTTGTGAGAGCTCCATATTTATCTAGAGTTTTTTCTTTTTAAAGACAATCAATTACAATAATTTTATAAAATACTTAATTATAATAATTTCTTCTATCACCGAATATATAACATATCATTCTATTTCGATAAAAATTAAAATTATAATTATTACGAGAGGGAACTTATCTAAAATTACAACTTAAAATTACACCGCAGCCGGATCAGCAATCTCCGCACGGAGAGAAGATGATTATTGTTTTCTTTAATAAAATATTAATGTTTCGGAAAATACATTTTTTTAAGAGAAAATACACTTTTTTATCCTATAAGTTTCGTTGACTTTGATTTTCGTCCTATTAAGTTTTGAATTTTGATTTTCGTCCTTTAACTTATCAAAAATTATGGTAAATTATTTACGAATTTACCTAAAAAATTATTTACGAATTTACATAAATTATTTACGGTTATATTTTGTAATTATCCTAACAAAAATTTAAAACCGTTCATATTAAATTTAAACCAAAACAAAACATTTAAAATTTTGAAGATATCAAAATTAAAAAATATGTCAAAACTATAATTTTTTTGAACAAAAAATATTTACTTATTTACCTAAAATGTAGCAATAACATAATTTTTTTTACGAATTTACCTTAATTTTTTTTTAAAAGAATTTACCTAAAAATATTTACTGTTATATTTTTAATTATCATATTCTCTTTTTTTTTTTTAATTTTAAAATCATATCTATTATACAATTTTAATTTTAAAACCATCAATATTAAACTAAAAACAAAAGAAAATTTTGAATATGTTGAAGGACGAAAACCATAATATTTGGTAAGTTAAAGGATGAAAATTAAAATTCAAAACTTAAAAGAACGAAAACTAAAATTTAAAAGGACGAAAACCAAAATTTTTGGTAAGTTAAAGGATAAAAACCAAAATTCAAAACTTAAGAGGACGAAAATCAAAATCAACGAAATTTGTAGGACAAAAAAGTGTATTTTCCCTTAGGGTACGTTTATTTTGGGATTAAGGGGGTCGTGAGAAGTCATGACTTTGAAATCCTGAGATGTGAAAACCTCTATGAATAGTAAAAGTGTGTGTTTGTTTTGGGATTTTAGTAGGGTAGGATGTTACTTTATGTCAAATCAAAGTGCGATAGTGATTGATTTTATAGGTATAACAATAGGTATAATAAGTATTTTATGAGTGTTGTGTTGGAAAGAGTAATAATAGGTTTAATAGGTATTTTAGGTGTGGATTGAGTTTGGGATGTAAAATCCGGATGTTACATCCCAAACTCGTGTAGAGACGTGATCGCAAAGTCCTACGTTCATCCGTGCTAATCCCAAAACAAACATACCGTTAATGTTTTTATTAAAACAAATGGAGTATAAAGAGTAAAAAATAAAGTGGGCTTGAATCCGCGGAAGAGGCATCTGAGTGAGTCACGCGCTAGAGAGAGAAAGTGTTGGAGCGAGTGAGAGAGAGTGTTGAACAGAGCGAGTGGCAATCAAATCTCGAGAACCCTAATCTCCCAAATTGGGGGAGAAATCGTCGACTCGCTCAAACCCTCGCGTGGATTTGCAGTTCTGAAGATCCACCTACAAAACTAAAAAGTTTACAGGTAATATCCCCCTCCTCCATAACTCCTCCTTCCCCCCCCTCTTTCTTTCTTTACTCAATCATTTATTCTAGCTTTTGCTAATTGATCGTCTACAGAAATCGCCAACCCTTCTGCCCTGAGAACCAAGCTGCTTTTCTTTGTTCTTTTTTTTTTTTTACCGTTTTGCTGCTGCTTTTTTGGTTTTATTCCATATGTTAGAACATTTTGCCTGATGATGCATGCCTTTTCTTGTTAACTGTATTTCGACAACATCTCGTGTCGATGTACATGTTTTCAAATGAAGAATTTTTGTGAATGTGGTTTATTTTTTGTTTTGCGTTTGCTGCAGAGAGCTGATTTTCGTTGATTTATGTTTTAGATGCGCTCAGGGTTAAATTGTACACACTTGATTTGATTGGCTTGTAACAATTTGTGCTATAATTAAGAACTATTGGACGATTTCTGTCTCAAAGGGTGGGGTGGGAGGGAAATGTATATATGGAGAAGCTGCTTAGTCAAGATTGAGTATTACTTTTATTTCTGGACTGTTGCTGCAACCCTTTTGTATGACAAGATTTTAAAGCTTAAAGCTTAACCTGCATATTTATTAATTTGGGTTATGTGCGGTGATCTTCCGTGAGAACGCACAAAATTACTTATTTTTGCAGTCTGCCTCTTAGGGCATCACCAAAGTTACATCTGCCACCAAATAATATCTTCTGTAATATGTCTTGTTCTATGTATGCTTGTAATGCTATCATTGTGATATGCGTGTCCTTCTGATTTTCTGCACTAGGTGTAGTGTTGATGGTGGGGGTTTTTTAGTGGCACTGATGGTGGAGTGCAGGGCTATAAGAGTGTGTGAGGAGTGCGAATGATGTGTAAAAAGAAAAGAGAAGAACCGGAAAACAAAGAAATAAAGCCAAAAAAAAAAAGCAAGAAAGAAAATTAAATTTAAATGAAAAAATAGTCTAACTAATTACTCGTAAAATTGAGTTTTTTAACTGGCATGGCTCATGAGCTGTTGGTGGATTTTAAGTTAATTTAGCTAGGCCACTTCAAGTCCACTTATACAGGTTGCTGGTTCTCTATGTTAGGTTGATGATGTATATTGGTCCATGCAATTTTCAAACAATTGAGATCAGGAGAAGATACCATTTTAAAAAAATAAAATCATGATATCATCAATTTCCCATCCAAAGCATTAAAGTGGGTTATTTGCATAAAACCGAGGAGACTTAGATGGAAGGTCATGGTAAACAGAAGGTGTGTAGTCAATAATCTAGATAATTCTTGGGGGAGGCACCTGAGGTTATATCCAAGTACTTTACAGTGGTTTAACTTCTAGAGTAGATGTGTAACTAATTGCCTGATATTTACTGCTCAGTCTGCGCCTAGCCTTTGACTGTTTTCACTTTGCTTCTTTGTACTGTCTTCTTTGTTCTTTGGTTATTATATGACAAATATGACATAACCTATATTGAAAACTCTCTGTATTGCTGTATAGGAGCTCAAAATTTATGCCCACTTTCCAGTTCGCTGGACAAGAGACTTAACTTAAGTAAAACGGGTTGTTGTCATGGATATCGATCTTAGTTTGCCCTCTGGAGAACATGATAAAGAAATAGAGGAGCCCAACGGAATTATTAATATGCTAGATGAGGAAGAGAAGCCCCTCAGTGTCGATGGAGTCGGTGGAAGCATGGGAGATGTTGAGGAAAAGCTGCATATTGAAGATGGGGAGGATGTGAATTCTCCCTTACAAGGTATAGATTTTAAAGATGTGACGATTCTTGAGCCACTTCCTGGTATGGAATTCGGATCACATGGGGATGCCTATGCTTTCTATCAGGAATACGCTAGGTCTGTAGGATTTAATACTGCAATTCAGAATAGCCGTCGTTCAAAAACATCAAGGGAATTCATTGATGCCAAATTTGCATGTTCTAGATATGGTACAAAGCGTGAATATGAGAAATCTTTAAACCGTCCACGCAGTAGACAAGGAAGCAATCAAGATTTAGACAATGCCACAGGTCGTCGAGCATGTGCCAAGACAGATTGTAAAGCAAGTATGCATGTTAAGAGAAGGTCTGATGGGAAATGGATAATACATAGATTTGAGAAAGAGCATAACCATGAACTTTTACCTGCCCAAGCTGTAAGTGAACAAACCAGAAGGATGTATGCTGCAATGGCTAGACAGTTTGCGGAGTATAAGAGTGCAGTTGGTCTTAAACATGACTCAAAAAGTCAATTTGAGAAGGGTAGGAATATGGCAATGGATACAGGAGAGGCAAATGCTATGCTCGAGTTTTTTGTTCAGATGCAGTGTCTTAATTCCAACTTCTTTTATGCAGTAGATGTTGGTGAAGATCAACGGTTGAAGAGTGTTTTGTGGATTGATGCCAAAAGCAGGCACGATTACCCCAATTTTTGTGATGTTGTGTCTTTCGATACTAGTTATATACGACACAAATATAGAATGCCTTTAGCTATTTTCGTTGGGGTTAATCAACACTATCAGTTCATGTTACTTGGATGTGCTTTGGTGTCTGATGAAAATGAAGCTACATATTCGTGGATCATGCAAACGTGGTTGAAAGGAATGGGTGGCCAGGCTCCAAAAATTATACTCACCGATCAGGACTATGTTATGAAATCAGTTGTTTCAGATGTTTTTCCAGCTGCTCTTCACTTTTACACTTTGTGGCATATAATGGGAAAGGTTTCAGAGACATTGAATCTTGTAATCAAGCAGCACGAGAATTTCATGCCTAAATTTGAGAAATGCGTTTATAGGTCGTGGACAGATGAGGAGTTTGAGAAGCGGTGGCACAAATTGGTCGAAAGATTTGAACTCAAAGAGAACGAGTTGATCCAATCTTTGTATGAAGATCGTAAAAGATGGGTGCCTAACTTTATGACAGATGGATTTTTTGCTGGGATGTCTATGGGCCAACGATCAGAGAGCGTGAACTCTTTCTTCGACAAATATGTACATAAGAAGACAACTGTACAAGAGTTCATTAAACAATACGAAGCAATTCTGCAAGATAGGTACGAGGAGGAAACAAAGGCATCTTCGGATACATGGAACAAACAGCCTTCTTTGAAGTCCCCATCACCATTCGAGAAACATGTGGCTGGCCTTTATACTCATTCTGTATTTAGGAAATTTCAATTTGAAGTATTGGGTGCAGTAGCTTGTATTCCTAAGAGAGAGGAAGTAGTTGATGCAACCGTTACTTTTAAAGTTCAAGATTTTGAAAGGAATCAAGAATTCGTCGTCACTTTGAATGAATTGAAATCTGAAGTATCCTGCATATGTCGCTTATTTGAATTTAAAGGCTTTTTGTGTAGACATGCCATGATTGTTCTTCAAATCTCTGGCATTTCGTCAATACCTTCACAATATATTTTGAAACGGTGGACCAAAGATGCTAAAAGCAGATATGTAATGGGTGAAGGAAATGAGCATGTGCAGTCGAGATTGCAGCGGTATAATGATCTCTGTCAAAGGGCAATAAAATTGGGTGAAGAAGGATCATTATCACAAGAGAGTTATCATTTGACACTTCGTGCACTCGATGATGCTTTTGAGAACTGTTTGAATGCTAACAGTTCTAATCGGAATCTTCTGGAGGGTGGCCCTTCAGCCTCACCGGGTATCCTGTGCATCGAGGAAGACATTCAAAGTGGAAGTTTGAGTAAGACAAATAAGAAGAAAAATGCAACCAAGAAAAGAAAGGTCTGTTGTCAATAAAAGTTAATATCTGTTGTTTTTGTGCTTTATATGTTCTTAGATATTATGTTGTCCATTTTGCAGGTAATCATGGAGCCAGATGTTTTAACAGTTGGCACATCCGACAGTTTACAACAAATGGTTAGTCCTTTGAAAGTTCAGGGTTATCAATAAATACTGTTATTCTTGTGGTTCAACCGGATGGAGTCTCTTAGCTAAAATATTCTGAATTAGTTTCTTTTTTCTTGCTTAATTAGAAGTACATTGCAAGGTGAATATTTGTCGGAAAAAGCAAGACTTCTATTGCTTTCCATCTGAATCTTAAATGGCAGTAATTTGTTAGCTGCTAATATTGTCTGTAACTAAATAATCCTAGTTTCACCTACTGTTTTTCTTGTTCTAAATTAATTGATGTATTTTTTTTTTTAAAACAAGTTAATTGTTGTATTAATGCCTAGGAGAAACTGAGTTCTCGACCAGTCAACCTGGAGGGCTATTATGGTCCCCAACAAGGTGTCCCTGGGATGGTAAGAAATTTAGTTTGAGTCATATGGAAGAGTGAAAATTATACTTTTGTCCCTCCTTATGTGACTTGCTGTTCGTGTATAGGTGCAATTGAACTTGATGGCTCCCACACGCGATAAATACTATGGGAACCAGCAGGCCATTCAGGGGCTAGTATGTCATTTCATCCTGTCTATTAGAATAAAATTGATCATCATATGATTGTTTGTTAGTTCCATAATAACGGGATCTGCTGTTACGATCTTCTGTAGGGCCAGCTGAACTCCATCGCTCCCACCCACGAAGGTTATTATGGCACTCAACCAGCCATGCACGGTTTGGTATTTTCTTTTGTCATTGCTCTGTTATTTTTATTTTCTTTTTCTCCTTTTGGTTGAATCTTTGGTGACTTTCCATGGCTTAATTCTTGAAGGGGCAAATGGAATATTACCGTCCAAATTTCAGCTATAGTATTCGGGTTAGTTTCTTCAATTGACTGAGGTTGATTTTATCTTTTTTTTAAGTTTTTTTAAAAAGATCCTTACTAATTTATCTTCTTCTCATCACATAAGGACGATACCAATGTGAGATCTGCTCAGTTGCATGATGATGCACCAAGACATGCTTGAAAAGTTCCTTCCCACATCCTCGGTAGGTTGTTTTATATACCCGAATTTTCACGTATTGCTTATATCAATCAACATTTATAGATTTCATCGTGCAGAAACGTGGCTTTGGAAGATTATGTGCATTCAAGAATTGTTCGGCTGAAATTGTCGAATTTGAGTATATCTCTGTTAACTGTATAGCATGAAAACTTGATTTAAGCAGCCTCTGCCTCATTGTATCTGGAAATTGAAGAATGTTGTAGTTGATTGTAGCAAGCGTATCAGTAGCTAAGTTTACCGTAATTAGGATACTAAACGGACATAATTAGTTGTATCCATTGCTCCTGTTTGTTGTGTGTGTACTTATGTGCTGGAAATAGGAAGAATGCTGAGCATACCTTGTTTGTGAAATTTCTTGGGGGTCTTTTACCCTCTTGTCCCTATGTAATTCTATTATTTACTGTTTGTCAAGGCACATACTTGTGTGTGCTACAAGATTGAGTGAATAGATGTATCGTTTCTTGAAATAAATATAAATCAAAATGTCACTGTTTATATTACAACACTGCAAAACCATCTGCTTATGAAATGTTGATCATTTGATGCTCAAATTTCATGCTTTATGAAAACCAAGTAGTTTTTGTGTAAATCCAGTAGAGTAGGATTGCAATTCAATCAGCATTTGGTGATGACCTCTTCTTTAGTTGGCACCACAGCCCATTCTTGGTATGAATGGTTGCTCCTGTGACTAGTTCTACAGCTTCAGGTGATCCTCTCAGATTAACGTCAAACTTCTGCAATAACATTGCCAGAGCAATAGTCGACTCCATGAGGGCGAATTGGTCACCGACACATTTTCTTGGCCCTCCTCCAAAAGGCAAGAAGGCGAAATCTGAGATGATCTGATCACACCAAACGATGAACATGTTATAGGATGCTCGTACAATTGGTGTTTAACTCAAAACAAGGCAAACACTAATATTTACCCGTTGCATTTTCAAATGGTATTAATTACTACTCCCAAGTCCTAAAGCAAAGGTGCCACACCTTACTTGGATTTGCCAAACATATCTGGTTTTGTAAACCTATTTTAAAAGAACATATTGAGTATTGACTTCTAGGTTAATTACCTCGTTTGGATACAATGCACCTAGGCTACGAGATGGATCAAAACCAGCCCAGCCTTCAATTTGGCTCGACTTTTGCACTTTAAACCTCTCTGGCTCAAACTCGTCTGGGTTGTCCCAGAAGTACGGGGATCTATGGAGATTATACACCTGTTGATGTGTACAATTGATGAGATCGGAATCACATTAACTATTATTTCAGTTTATTCACCAGTGCAAATTGTATGTGAATTTTGTCTTTAGATAAAAACAGACTGCATAAAACAAGACATACAGAAACGAAAACATCAGTGCCAGCTGGAATTTCGTATCCATCTTTGTTGCCATTATAACCACCTGAAGGAGAATGAGTAACATAGTAGGAGTACAATTGATGATCAGAAGATATTTTCTTCTTCAAATGCCAACTTCCATGGAATAAATCAGACATTAATTTATCTTCAATTTCATCAAATGAAAAGAATACCTGGCAATTTATCTGGTTCCAAAGACCGTCTAATAAGCAGTGGAGGCTGAGGGTACAAACGTAGAGCTTCCACAACAATAAGTCGCAGGTACCTGAGTCGAAGTGGACAATTAAATCAACATCTTAAGCTATCTTAATATAGAGAGAATATCACATTTTCAAAGATTTCAAATCCTAAGAATAATTGATCAAACATAAACCGAATGCATGTTGGAAGAAATCAATCAAGCAGAAGATATTTATGGCAATATCTCATAATTGGATCCTAGGAACCTTTCTAGAGGTCTGACGCTTCTTACTCTAGTTTTTTTACTGCTTCAAATGTCATCCTCTCCTGTCCAAGCACCGAATCAATCTCTGCCTGTGCTTTTCTCATTTTGGTTGGATTCTGAATAAAATCAAAGACAATTTGACATTACAAATCAGAATAATATATGGAAAATGATAACCATAATCCATGATTTCCAATAACAATTTTCAGTGAACTACCATACTTGGGCTAGAAGAAATATAGCCCATGTAAGGACAGCTGCGGTTGTCTCGTGTCCAGCTATAAGCATTGTCATCAGGTCATCTCTCAGCTATTCAACAGAGTAATAAAAAATCAAACAACATCCCATAACATTAAGTACCAACTTTTTTTTGTAGAACCAAACAGGACATAGGGATATTGAGTTCTTTACCTGACGATCATCAGCATCTACTCCTCTCATGTCAACTAAAAAACGCAAGAGACTAGCATCCTGCAAACTTTTCAGTTAAAGTGCCAACATGTACTTTTCTGATCATCAATGTCAAAATAAATAGTATTTTCAGGCATTTAATGTAGCACACCTTGATACTTGAATAGTCTCTTTGTTGCAATTTCTCAACATCAGCTTCCTGTGAGAGAATGCAACGAATAAAGTATTGTAGGAGATGGACATCTCAGATCAAACACTAAATGAATTACTGCACGAATGAGAAAACAAATACTTTGGCAGGAAACTTTGTCTAATATTGATATTTAACAGAAGTTAATGGTAGGGAGGTTGGATGATGTGTGTGCAGTATATCTAAATAGTCATAACTTTTAATTTTGTATGAAATTTGGGTGGAACATCAATTTTACGAGGAAAAAAAATAATATTGAAAATCATCAGTTTTGATCACTTCTAAAGAGCAAATACATTTTATTCTTAGTTCTATGTGAGGGCGCTTAAATGATGGATAAGCAGAAGTACACTCATCATATAGAATTACATCAAATTAGATTTATGCTATTCTTGCCACTGCATATTTTCTTACCTCTCTGGTTTCTTTAGCATTTTTAATGAGCTCATCAAGACAGTCGTTTATGACTTTAAGATCCTTCTGGAACTTCAGTTGCCGAGGAACAAGCCATTTTGCCAAAGGGATTTTCCAGTAAGGTATGTAGAATGTTGAACGATGCTCAGCTTCAAAAAGAGTACCATATACAGCCTAAGAATTAAGCATATTACATCAGAAAGCCAAAAGAATTATATTGTGCCCGAAATTTAAAAGAATACTATCCAAGATACCTTAATCACTGGAGATTCCTTTGTAACAGAACCAAAGTCATAATTAAAGACACCAAGTCCAATAATATCCAGCGCCAAACTAGAAAATTCAGCTTCAAGATCCAACTCTATTTTTTGCTCTCCTCTTGAAGCTTCTAACTCTAAAAGCTTATCAATTTTTGACGTCATTCGCGCAGAGCAGTCAGTGAACACTTTGGCCATAGCTTCCAAGTAAAATGAATGGAAACCAGGAGCAATAACTGCAATAAACATACAGTAAATTCGAACAACAATTAAGAAAAGGGACTGCTGTAATTCCATACTATTGCAAATATAGATTTTTGGTGAATTAGTCAATGAAGGCCATAATTAATGAAAGTGTTACAAGAACTCTTTATGAATTTGCTAATGCACATTACAACACTATTAAGAGGTTAATACATAAAACGAAAAGAATTATGCAGGCGGTAATAACTAATAAGCTACCTCTCCTCCTCTGCTTCCAGGTGTCAAGGTCAGCAGGTATGAGTCCTTTTCCCATTATTGGTTCCAATATATCAGCAAGGACACCCTAGATAATGTTATTGGAATTGATAATCAGAAAACAAGAATATAGATCAAACATAGAAACAACAATTTCTCATAATTCTGGTTAATGACTTATATCATAAATTCATAATGAAACAAGTTTTTGGACTAATGCTTTATAAGGCTTCTTATGAGCTTTGCTTTTGTGCTTGGGCCTACGTGCGGAATCGGTAAGAACCATACTACAAAGTCTAACCAATTCAAACCTAAGGCATTACACCATACTCTAATGTCACACACACAAATGGACTAACATTGGAGAAAAAGATGCACCTCTCTGCTTGTTTACTAGCATAAAATTTTAAACAGCCATAATGTAAGACATGCGTATTTAAGGTAATGTTGGATACCAAATTAATGAACGAAAGAAGAATGATCAATTGGCATAAATGAACTCATAATCACATGGCCACCAGAAAACAAGACTCGTGGCAAAACAAAACAATTTTTAAAAAGAGAGAACACTACCGAAACAAATTTACCTTGTCATAGGAAAATGCATTTTCACGAAGAATATGCCTAGCGACGATGGGATCTGACACTACGACAAATGCTTTTGGTCCAAAGGCAAGTTTATATACAGAGCCATGCTGCACAATCAATCGATATGCACTGTGAATTAGACTGGAAAAGGAAGTCGTTGATAAAAATGCTTGTTGAGTAAGAATATGTCTAGTAATAACATGATTTGAGACAATATAACGCCACCCCCACCCCCCAAACCCCCCCAAAAAAAAAGTCAAGTTAATGCTGAAAATTGCAGCAAAGTAAAACAAAAATAAACAGTAAGTAGAGTGAGAATTGATATCACTCATGAAGCAAAGCTATGTTTATGGAACCAAAGAGAACCTAAAGCAATGTTGGTAGCTGCAAATCTTTCTTTGTTGCATATAAAGAATTAACATGTACAAAAGAAAAGGTGCAAGAGCGGTGGGCCTCGCACATCCAAACTAAACCAATGAACAGACATTAGAATAAGTTCAACAACTCCTGGAAGTGTTACATATCAGTTAAACAAAATGAAGGAGCCAACATTCAAGAAATGTACCAAAATCAACCAACAAGCAACACAATATAAGCACATACCTCTATGAACCAATCATACAAGGAGAAGAAAAGGGGTTTTCCGAAAAGATCCGAGACTGCACCTTCAGCAGTAGGCATATTTTTTATCTTTCCTCCACTCAAGAAATTCGTTAGGAGGTTGCTTGCATTGTCTAACAAGTTCATTTGTTTGGATGTTTTGGCTTCATCAGTACTTGTCGACGACTCACACCTGCATGCAATGCATCACCACCGGACAAACTTATTTATCTAATCCCAAACCCCCCCCCCCCCCTAACACACACACACTGTGTTTCCATGGCGTTTCCATAAGCCCATTAAGCTTTTATTCATTTTACATAATTTCATCTACCATATGGATAAATTAGACAACTATCATTATGCTAAAGAAACGAATTAATGAATGACGATTATAATTAAAAATCAGCACACCATAGTTCTTGGAATTAGATCCAGAGACACTTCCATTAAGCTGCAATTGCCGATTCAAAACTCTAGAACTCAAAGAATTAAACCCAAATTCGCCAGAGAGAGTTATAAGCACATGCAAGAATTTCCCATTAATGGCAAGAAAACTCCAAATTCGAAACTAAACCCCAGAAAATCATTCCTCAATTAGTACCTGATTGAAGACCCCTTCAGCTTACAGCCAAAGAGTGGAGTAGCTGAGGAAAAAGGGAGCCGCGACGAGGAAAAATCACTTGAACGATGCAGCGTGAGGCATGGAAAATTGGCGGAGTTATTCAGAGCAGTCGTCATAATTCGAACTCAGCCTGTGTAAACTGAGAAAAAAAATTGTTGGGTGGGAGAGAAAATGAGGAAACCCCACTTCCAAAATGAAATTTGTTGGAGGATAATCCATAATTTAAGAATCCCACTAACGAATTTTTGTCCTCTACCCACATATAGCTGAGTATTTGCTGGCAGATCATCCAGTTTCGACCTCAGTTCAATTTTTAATGACAGTTCCTCTGTTTGGGAGAAGATATTATACCAAGAAATTATAAATGCATTAGGATATAATCTGGAATTTAATTGTATTTTTTAATAATACTTCATATATCTCATAATAATTTGTAATTTTTTTTGGACATTTTATAATAACTCAAAAAATTCAAATTTTTTATTTTAAACTTCATTCTCACAATATTTATATATTCATATAAAATATAATTATTTTTAAATTTTCTAATTAATTTTTTTTATTTAATACATAAATTTTTACCCTTATAATACTACTCCTTTTAATTTATTTGATATTTTTTAAATATGTTTGTTCCTTCGCTCTTATATGTTATAAGTTATTGTAGGAAAAATATTAGTTATTTTATTAAATAGTAGTATTAATTAATTAATGCTCTCTACAATTCATTTCTAAACATGGTTCAAACAAATTAAGAAAGTCATTAACTGATAACAAATATTATTTCCTTACATCTCAAAAGAATAAGAAATAATGATGAAAATAGAATGTTATTTTTTTAAATTAATAAATATATAATCATTATTTTGGATCAAAATTCTTACTCTCAAAAATATTCCGTCCAATGATTTACATTTGAGAAATGAAGAAATTCACTTATCAAATTCTATTGATTTGTTGCTTTGATTGCTTCTCCTCTATTTTGAGTTCTCAAAATCTGTGTAATTGTGCGCATGTATTGTATAACTCAGGTGTATTTTAAAAAAATTATATTATTTATTATTGAAAAATTATACAAATTAATACTGAAAAGTTATATTATTAAAGATACATTTTTTTATTAATAAGATGTATAACTTTTATACATTTCAATAATATTTTATGTAATTTTTAAAAAATAAACTTGAATTGCACAGTGCACATGGTGCATATAAAACTGAGGTTATATTTTTTCTCTCTTTCTTTTGCATGCTCTTTTCTAAATCACTTTTGTTAGGGAGAGAGGTAAATAAAACAAAGATTGTGAATTTTTTTTACCTAAATTTTAAATAAAATGATTTATCATAAGTTTATTATGAAATAATTTTAAAATTCCACACATTTGATCAACAATATCAAGTTTTTTTTATCATAAATATCGAAAGATGAAGGTGAAAAAATCGATAAAAATTACAATATAATATTATTAACCCAGATTTTTTATATTTCTGATGAAATTTTTTATCCTTTTAGTTAAATATTTGATACTTTAAAACTGTTTCATTATGTGCTTATCATGATTTATTTTCATATCATAATATGCAAATTTTTTATTATCACCCTCATATTTTAAAGGCAATTATATTTCACTAATCGTCATTATGTAAAAACCTAATATTAAAACATGTGATACTTTATAGATATAAATTTGTATAAATACAAGTTCATTGTGAACTTTTTTGTTAATTATCACTGTTATAGGTATACATTATCACTATTTGTATATTCAATATAATTGTTATGCATATACATTATAACTATTGAAAAATTAAGTATATTTGTATAATAGTATTATTATACATGAATAATAGTGATACGAGTTAATGTCAAGTCAAATTCACAAGAAACTTGCTCTATTTTATTTAATTAATATGTTTGTGAATTAATAATAAAATTATTAGACTTAAATGTTACAGGACCACATTTATATGTTTGGACTAATAAAATCCCAACATTTCGAGATTACTCGCACATTTATCTTATTGGGATATCCTACATTGCTTTTACACTATAAAAAAAAAAACAGAAAATATTAATTTATATACACATATTTATCTATATATCACTATTTATTCAAAAAATATCATCCTTTTTTTTTTTTAAAAATCATTAAATAACTAAGTCAATATGTACAAGTAATTTCGAAAAAGTGTGAGTATTACATATAAATATACTGAATAAATTCGAATGTAAATAGCTGTGTTATTAAGAAGAATTAATGAAATTTGATTGTTTTATTTAAAGAGTAACATTCATCCAAATTGTTTGCATGAGGTACTCACTCATCTAAAAACAAAAAAATCGTTATTAAAGAATATGTTCATTCGTTTTTGAACAAAACTACTTTATATTTATATGTACAAATAATCATTTTATTTAAATAAAATCCAATAATACACACTTTATCTACATTTTTTTTTTCTTTTTAAAATCTTCTCTAATATATTGTGGCGTAAAATGTTTCGTGACATATAATATAGCATATTATGAGCATTATAAAGCACTAATATAATCACATTATTATATGATTAGAACAATTAATAAGAACATGGCATAATTTAATAAGTCTAGAAGTGTTAGCATAATGATGCGGATGAAGGGCGTGGGCTAAAGAATGCATACAATCGAGC